>OZ038384.1:76905876-76950876 GCA_964036045.1 Eutreptiella sp. 'Long Island Sound 2002'
GGGGCGGGTGTGGGTGTGAGGGGGGGCGGGTGTGAGGGGGGGCGGGTGTGAGGGGGGGCGGGTGTGAGGGAGGGCGGGTGTGAGGGAGGGCGGGTGTGAGGGAGGGCGGGTGTGAGGGAGGGCGGGTGTGAGGGGGGGCGGGTGTGAGGGGGGGCGGGTGTGAGGGGGGGCGGGTGTGAGGGAGGGCGGGTGTGAGGGGGGCGGGTGTGAGGGAGGGCGGGTGTGAGGGAGGGCGGGTGTGAGGGAGGGCGGGTGTGAGGGAGGGCGGGTGTGAGGGGGGGCGGGTGTGAGGGAGGGCGGGTGTGAGGGAGGGCGGGTGTGAGGGAGGGCGGGTGTGAGGGAGGGCGGGTGTGAGGGAGGGCGGGTGTGAGGGGGGGCGGGTGTGAGGGGGGCGGGTGTGAGGGGGGGCGGGTGTGAGGGAGGGCGGGTGTGAGGGGGGGCGGGTGTGAGGGAGGGCGGGTGTGAGGGGGGGCGGGTGTGAGGGGGGCGGGTGTGGCTTCTGGACTTGGTGGTCAATCTTGAGGCCCACAGTGCGCCTGGAGTGGAGCACTGTGACACAGGGGGGGGAGGGGACACGTGGTAAGGCAGTGTCGCTAAAAGATCAAGGCACCCAAAAGCCCGACCCCTGACCTCCCGTCACAAGCGATGCACTGGAATGAACGCCCCTTTGGTGGTCTGCGTCCTCTTTGGAGGGCAGGTCAGAAGGCAAAACAGGTAAGAGAACGACGCTCCGCAGTCAGACAAGGGGCGTGAACGGGGGAGTGGTGTCCCGTGGAGCCTACCGCACACGGTGCGTGTGGCGTGCGCTGTGGATGGTGCGGTCAAGCCCCCCTTCACTTGCCCCCCCCCCCCCCCCCCCCTGTGTGACATTCCGTCGGGTCGCTGTCCCTTTACGGGGCCCTGGACAGTCACCCGTTCTTCCCTTCGCATGTTGCGTCGGGTCGCTGCGTTCTGTCGGCCGCTGCGGCCGGTGCTCTTGCTGGTGTCGTTTCCGCGTTCGCGGAGCCCAGTGGTTGGCGTGTTGGGGCTGTGCTGGATGTGGCGGGATGTGCCGTTGGCGCGTCAGCGGCCCCCCCCCCCCCTCCTCATCCTGCGAGAGTAACACCATTTTTTTGAAGGGAAAACAACACCGCGTGCTGCTCTGGCAGGGGCAGGGGAGGGGCAGGGGAAGGGGGGCGTTAGGCAGGGCACAGCCAGGCACGGTCCCCACGGCGGCGCAGCCAAACACCCCCCGCCGCTGTGACAGGGGTGTTCCCTTGGGGAAGCGTCCGCGCCCCAGACCAGCGCAGGACGGCGGCCCATCACCGAAGGACGCCGTCTGGCCTTTGGTTTGTGCAGCCCAGCCACCCCCTGAGCGAGGGGTTGTTCAAACACGAGTTTCAGTGATCCATGCACCAGTACACAGTGGAAATGCATTGCAATAGCAGGAACCACCTTTCATGGACTGGGGACGGGTGCTGGTGGCGATAGGTCGGAATTGCAGGCACGTGGGACGGATTGGTCAGGCGTATGGGAAAAGAAATGGGGGCATGTAAGCAGCGTTCTCCTTAAAAAGGGGGGGCGTGTCCTGGAACCCAAAAGTCCAAAAATTTGTGTATCAAAAACAGCCAAATCAATATTCCCTTCCGTAAAATTTCATGTTTTCCCGCTATGAAATCCGGGTCTGAGGAGGGGGGGGGTGGGGGTTAGACCCCCCCTGCGCCCCCCCCCCGCCAGGAGACGCTGAGTTGTTAAGCAAAACAGTGCACGTAAGACGAAGCCGATTGCTGAGTCAACACCCGTTGTGTCCTTCGTTCTCTATCACGGACAATCGACTTGTTCACTGCCGGTGAACTCGCGCTTTACAGGCACTCGGATGACACCTTTGGTACAGTCTCTCTAAGCGGCTGGCGTGATCGCATCCTCCAGGGCGTGCGCAGTGAGCCCCGCAATGCCCCTGGCAACGGGGGTCACTGCCGAGGAAGGACGGCCTCTAGGTGGCCGCTGTGCCCCAACAAAGTTACCGGAGTAGACACGCGGCCATTAGGGGGGGGAAAGTGTTGTATAGGGCCCTGCGGGGCGTAGATGAGCGCAACCCTTCCGTGCTACACGTGATGGTTGATGCCATGTCCAAATCACCGCCGGCACCCGGGGTGCCAAGCAGCACGGGTGCTGTCTGCACGCCACGGGGAGCACCGTCCACACAAAGTGGAAGACAACTACCGGAAACGTCGCATGCACTTGGAAGACCGGCACACACAACGACGTCGCGGGTTTGGCCACCGCACAAGCGTTGGCCATCGTGCAACGCAGTTTCACGGGAAATGCCATGCTGCCTGTTCCACCTCCACTTGGGCAGGGGGACTCATTCCCATGGGCGGGCCCGGCTGCTAGAGGAGTGGCTGTGGGCAGTCAGGGGATGGCTGGGACTGGGGGGGGGGGGGGGTTGGCACAAGGCCTCGGTATCCGATTATGTGCCTTTGGCGGCGCCTATTGGCCTCTCGCCACTGCTCATTCTGACCCTCTGTGGGCCCGAACGTGTTTTGGTTGTGTCAACGGAGCCCCCGGATGACTTGTCCTGTTTGACTACTCCAGGGGGTCGGCCGTCCTGGAGACGGGGGGGGGGGGGAATGATTTTTAGTGTGTTGAAGTAAAGTGAAATTGTAGTGTTGTTGAGATCCCAGTGAGAAAGTCGCTGGAGGTGCTGTTGTGCATTGCTGGGGTGTAGGGCTCTGTGATCTCAGGTGCTGCTGGAGTTATCCCGGCGTCTCAGCCCAGGCCCTTGAACCAGATCATGAAGTCCTTGAAGTTCGTGCGGTTCTGCTCATCCTTCTCGAGCTTCGCGATGTACTGGATGTTCGAGGGCGAGAAGGGCACGCCCAGCTCCTGCAGCAGCGACACGACCTCCTGCTTCTTGAGGAGCCCGTCCCGGTCCCGGTCGTACTTGTTCCACTTCATCACGATCTCGTTGAACTCGTCCTTCGTGACCTGCGGGTGTGTGGCGGAGGGCGCAAGGGCTGACACACTGCCGGAGGGGGAGAGAGAGGGTTGCGGTGCGGCATGCCCCCCCCCCCCCCCACGACATCCACGTCACTCCGGGAACAATGGAGAGGGGAGGGGGGGGGGGGGGGACAATCGCCAGAAATGGAAGGCGCAGGCAGGCCATGGTGTTGTGCACCCGGACACAGACTGCAAGCGGACACGCCACGCAACACGCACCGAGGGTTGCCCGGAGCAGGGCTTCAAATGGTCAGTAAGGCTGAACTGAATGTCCCCGGGATAGACAATGCCATGACTCCGGAGTTTTACTACGTGACTGTCCCAGTGCTACCGCCTTGTGTTCGCCGTGCCCTTCCTCCCAAATGTACAGTCGTCTTCGGCCTCATGCGGTCGTCCCTGGTTCTGCCCTACATCTGCTGCACCCTGGAGCCCTTTTCCTCTGTTGGCCTGTTCCCCTGTTCCCTCGATCTGGCCTGGACTCTATTGGGTCCATGGCGTACATACCAGTCAGAGGTCAGCCCGTCGTTGTACCTGCACCAAGCTGGCCCCATTCGGCCAGTACTCTTCTTGACAGTCGTTGGTCCTTCCGCCGACAAGCCCAGTGGGCTCAGGGTCGCTTAAAGTTACCGGAGTAGACACACAGCCATTAGGGGGAGAAGGTGTTTTATAGGGCCCTGCGGGGCGTAGATGAGCGCGACCCTTCTGTGCTGCACGTGATGGTTGATGCCATGTCCACATCACCGTCGGCACCCGGTGTGCTATACTGATCGCTAAACAGCACCTCTAGTTGGGCAGGGGGACTCATTTCCATGGGCACTAGCTGCAGGGTGTCCAGTAGCCGTACCGACGCATCAGGAGACATCGGAAGACAGGGGGAGGCTCTGGCAGGTGCATGAAAGGACTGTCGATGTGGCCCCACCACACACAGGAATGAAGGCTGATTGCTTTGATGATGTCTTGATGAGTCTTCCATGAAATACAGCGGTTTGGAGTGATGGTGGGGCTGGTGTTGGATTTGGGCAAATCGGCCTTTTTGGTGAAAGGACAATGGAATGAGAAATACAGACAGAAACTGCTTTCTTTCGTTCTTCCCATCAAAGAGAAAGTAAACTACTTAGGAATCCTGATAGGCGATACAACGTCGGACGAGGCGTACGCTCCCTTGGTTGCGAGAGCCTTTCAAAGAGCGCAATTTATGAAACAGCTTTCACTGACACAGGCAGAGCGAGTGGCGCTGCTTCAAGAATCGATCCTTCCACCATTCATTTTCCCTTCACGTGCATATTTCCCGACGGATGGGCTGATCAGTAAAATCAGGAACATTTATCGTACTGCACTATGCGTCAGTAGCTGGGGCCTGACCTTGCCAATCCTACAGCTACCCCCCAATCTGGGGGGAGCCTGCTACCAAGCCCGCGCATTTTTCTGCTTTGGCAACATGCCACTCCCTGTAGATTAGCAGCGAATGAGCCTTTGCCAATATCGCCACTATCCAGGGCCCACTTCCACACATGGGCGCAAAGGTATGGCATTTCGCTTTGACCAGAGCACATTCCATGGTTGCATATAGGACCCATCCCGTGGACTACTTACCGCTTTCTGCGAACTTCATGCAAGGCCTTCTCACTGCTACAGAAGCATGCTCCGGTCCCCTCTCCATCCCAAGAAACCTTGCAGAACATGCCAACATGGCACTCGGCCCTTTTCAGGGATACAAACCAGAACACATACTTCTCGGCAGGTTTCATATGACAGGGAGTCCGAGCCATCCCACAGCTGGAGGACGACAGAACCGATGAACTGCCGCCGACATGGGTACCAGTGTATCAGGATGTACTATCCAGACGGTACACGGAAGCCCCACCCAGCTACAAACAGCAGGAGTCTTCCGCAGCGTTTTGGTGGGAATGGAACAAAAGACATAAACTGCGTTATCTTATGCGCCTCACACCCTGCCCCCGGAGACAGAGACCGGAGTCGTGGACCGATTGGGCCCATTTGCAAATGCCCCCCCGGGATGTGCCGGTAGAGGCAAAGCAATGTGGAGGAAGAAGGCTGCAAAGTATGTGCGGGTTAGGGCTAGGGTCAGTATCCCCCTGACCTCCGCACAGCCTGAGCCGTGCTTCGACATAGGGGGGCTGGGGGGGGGGGGGGCTCCAACAGCCTCCAGCCACTGCCCATACCCCCCCCCCCATCGTGGGATGCAGCTGTTGCACGCTGCCCTTTGCCCTTGCAAGGCCCAGAATCAGAACACAAAGCTCGCTCGGTGGCATTGCCACAGGCGACTGTCGCTGTGACGCGCAGTGTGCCCCGATGGCTCGAAGTGAAGGCTCCATCATGGCCATCCCCTGCCGCGGGATGCGGATGTTGAATGCTGCCTTCCCACGCAGGCACAAGGCCGCACAGCAACAGACTCAGAACAAAACGCTCTTCAGTGATGTTGCCATAGGCGCCTTTCCCTTTCTTATTCGGAAATTTTCTTGAAATTGTTGGAAGTTTTTGGAAGTTTTTTTTGAATGGAACGTTCCAAAAAAAACATTTCCAAAACATTTCCAAAACATTTCCAAAAAACATTCCCAAAAAACTTCCAAAAAAATCGCATTTCGCTTGACAGAATGCAGTACCCTGACAGCCCTGCCACTGAGAGCTCATACAGAGACCACAGACCATCCTACGGTACGCCAGACACATCGCTTGACTCGAGGCTCCGTCCTCACTGCCCGCCCCCCTCCCCCGGTGGGGCCCCCCAGCCCACCACAGGCCCCCGCCCCAAGTCCCCCAGAACCCCCACGCCGGCCCGGCGGGCGGCGGGGGGGGGGCACGACCTGCAGAAGCGCCAGGTCCTCGCGGGACGCGGAGTCCTTGACGGGCACCACCTTCTTCAAGTAGTCCGCCACCTGGAACGAGCCCTCCCACGAGCGCGTGCAGGGCAGCCCCTCCTCCTCCTCGTCGGCCTGGGCCGTCTCGCCCGTCCGGAGCCGCTGGATGTCGAACGCCAGGTCGTCCTCCGGGGGGGGGGGCGCCGGCGCCCGCTTTGTGGCGGGCGGCAGGGGCGGCAGCCCCAGCAGGCGGCACACCGCGTTGCACTCGTGGGTGTTGATGAACTGGGTGATGCCCTCCAGCCCGAAGTTGCCCCGGCCCCACGGCAGCTGTTGGGTGTTGGCCGTGTGGATCTGAGGGTCGGTGTACTGGTCCCCCACGCCCTGGGGGCAGGTTGGGAGCGATGGAGGCGGGGTCGGGCCTGCGTTTCACGGGGGGATGACTGCCCGGCCCGCCCCCAACCGCCCCCCACCCGTTTCGCAACCGCCCACGCGGTCAGTGGACCCGCTCCCCAACCGCCGGTAACCGTCGCCGCAGCGCCTCTCGAACCCGCCCCTCAGCCTCACCCCCTCCGCAAAGGCAGCAAAGGGGTCTTTCTGAAATCGTCGCCGAAGCCGCCATCGACCAAAAAAAAAAACCGTCGAACTGGGGATCACCGGCCTGTGAGCCCCACATCTACTAAGAGGCGAGGCTACACTCCATCACAATGGGGCCAGTCATCCCGATACCGACACCGATACCGCCACTCATGACGGCGATCCTGGGAACACACAGAGAGGTCTTCGGTAGTCGGCAGGAAGTTGCCCCCCGACCCCCGAAGGTGCGGGGGGCAACTTCATACGTGAGGTCCTGCAACAGACAGACAGTGACATCGATGCAACCCGTTGTTGGCCCAAAATGCTGCTGCAGGCCCGTCCGGTCTTGAACTGTGTGGTTGATAAAATGGTACAGGGAAGGCCCTGTTTGGGCCCTCCCAACGCGTACTTGAGGGAACAAATGATACTCGGAATATATGGATCCCGCGTGGATGACGCATCCTGGGACACAAAGCACATGCAACATTGCACGGGTAGCACATACCCATGGAGAGCGCGTACGCCATGCATCGCCCAGCAGGTGCGATCCAATGCTGAAATGCGGCATCCGTATTGCGGTGATTGTCCATCCCACCCTGACCATCCATAATGACCGTAGACTGCGCTGCACGTGCTGCCCATCCCTCATCACTGCGAATGCTATCCTAACCGCACTCCAACTCCAACGCCACTACATATTTCGCCCGGCATCAGTGTACTCTAGCCATACACCGCTGTGTGCACTTTGTCATAACACCCCCCTTCCCTCGCCCTGACCACCACCTGACGGCCCATGATCCAGGGAGGGGGGGGGGGGGGCATGGCGAAACACTTCACTCAATAGCAAAGTCCCACACTTACATTGAACATGTCATCTACCCCTGCCGTGCACCCTACACCGAGCCCTACACCTCCACCATCTCGGCCCTGCACCACAGATCCACAACAACCTGGATATCCACAATCATGAAGCGGTGCTCGGAATACTCCCAGCTAAAATGTGAGAAGGCTTGGGGTGTGTTGCGTGCGTCACGGCTCACGAATCCAAAATTGGAATTGTGCTTCTTGAATTTGGCCACATCGATGTATGGCTCAGCAGCCAGCACCGCCTTGTGCGGCTCGCCAATCGGAGCTTTGCAGATGATGACCCATGCGGGAATGAAAGCCACAGCCTTGGGCGGTTTTTGCTGGTTGAACATGGCGGCCACACTCTGACAAACCTGCAAATATGCGCATCACTGGTCGCATAGGGCAAACGATAGGTACCTATGGCCAAACGATAGGTACCTATGGCCAAACAATAGGTACCTATGGCCAAACAATAGGTACCTATGGCCAAACGATAGGTACCTATGGCCAAACAATAGGTACCTATGGCCAAACAATAGGTACCTATGGCCAAACGATCGGTACCTTTGGGTGTTGGCTCCTTCCTGCAGCTTCGGCGGCCACAAGGTGGTCGCCCGTGGAGGCTGAGCAGCAAGAGAGGTCACGCTGCTCAGGCGTCACCCTAGCAAGCAGCAAGAGAGGTCAAGCTTCTTGAACACAGCTAATATTCTGATTGCACTGCGGCAGCTGCACGCTGGGCCTGGGAGTGAACCCCCCCCCCCATCCCTCCTGCCGCAATCAATTACAATCGGACCACCCACTGGTTTTTGTCATTTGCGCAGCCAAGTTGCAGATACGGCAGTACGTGGATATACACTGATGGAGGCGTGCATGCGTGTGCAGGGCGCAGAGGGCATTCTATGCAGTACATGCTGTGATTGTGTCTGCAACTAGACCTATTTTTTTTTGGTTCAGTACTCGAGATAACCTCTCGGTGATTGGGCAATGTGGTCGTTCATCTAATGTGTGAACCAGACGTGCTCTCATATCTTACTCTTCCGAGGAGGTGCACAGACCATGCGACGAAGGAGCAGACTGTTGGGATGGTCTGCACCCAATCTGTTCCCAGTGAGTGGGCAACACTGTTAATTTGCCTGAGACGGTTCACTTCCAAGTGGACTCATCCCGGTGGACCACAATGCCAAACTGTCGAATTCCTGGGGGACTTCTGCAGCACGTTGTTGCCTCTTGCAACAACACTATCTCCCCAGGGAGCTTGTCGGCATGCCCTGGGTCTGGGGGGAAAGGGAAAGGACACCAGCCAACCAAGGCGGGAAGAAAATTGCTCTGCGGGGGGGGGGGGGGGGACACGGAAGCCCATTTTCCCAACCCCCCCCCCCCTCCCTCCTTGGCCGCCGTGACGGTAGGGGGGGGTTCATGGCCGGGGTGCCCGACCTGCCATGCCGGGGGGGGGGGGGGGTCAACCCAACATCTATGGCTCAAAATGATACCCACGTCGCGCTGATCATTTTGACTACTCAAATGTGGGGGGGGAAATTATTGGTGGAAAAATTTTTTCGGGCCAAATTTTGTGTTCCTGTGCCTTTGGCGCCAACATCCGTTCTTACACAAAACAAAGGGCCCGACACGGAACCCCATTTCTCCAACCCCCCCCCCCTCCTTCGGCGGGCGTCCATGTCACCCCCCCCCCCCCCCCCCGCGGAGCAATTTTCAGGTTGCCCTGTGCCATCCCATACCGGTGGCAAAGTCTGAGGAAACCCTCTCGAGAAAACATATGTACCCTCCTTATGAAGCCCACATGGGGCAGCAATTCTGAACCGCAGGTCGGGAAGGTGTTTCAGCTTAGCTGAAGGTCGTCAAAATCATGGTTTTCCCCCTCCGCCACTTTGAGGGTTGAAGCTGCAACCCGCATGCTACAGCAGCAGACTTGTAAGACTACCAGTTCGTCATACTGCATGGTATCTAATATTTGGATGTTGTGTAATACTCAGAGGGTGAGGAGGTTACAAAGGAGAGGTTATTGCATTGACATGCCCTACCCTGGCCATGCATGACCCCACCTTAAAACACTCAGAAACAAAGGTATGACAACAAGTAGTCCATATTTATGGGGCCGGTGATGTCGTCCGTATGATCAAAACAGTATCCTAAACCCAGAAGTCCGCCCTCCCTGCAGCCTCCGCCGACACAGGCCCTCACCTTTTCCGAAATCCTGCCCGAATTGCCCGAAACAAAAGCGGCCGCATGAGAAGCCCTGGATTTCGAACATTTGCATTCAAATTCATCAGGAATGAAAATCATTCAAGGGGCCCGAAGTTGGAGGCCGATTATTGGTACACAAATTCTGAACCCCCCGCCCACTCCCGCCTCCGGTCGTGAGGGCTTTTGCCACTACGCAATGGGCGGGTAAAGCTAGTGCAGGCCCGGATTACAATTTTTTTTCTTCCGATTTTACGGCATTTTTGTTACAAACAGGGCTTTGGGTGGAACTGAACCCGCAGGTGACGTGCTGGGCGCTCAGAACTGACACGTGCATGCTGATCCTGCATTCCCCGACCCAAACATTGTGGTTCTTGGGTGTCGCCGGTGCCAGGATCATTGAGCACACTCCACAATACCCGGAGCCCTGTTCCACCTGCACAACCACTGGCCACCCGAAACATGCTGAAGGCGGCAGCCTGTTCAACGGCGATCAGGGATGGTCGCATCCGCTGCCTTTGTACCGCGGCACCGTGTGACCCATCAGACCCCATATGCACCGGGGCGGGGTGGGCGGGGGGTTCAGAATTGGTGTCCCTTGAATGGTTTTCATTCCTGATGAATGTGACGTCACCTGCCGGTCCAGTTCCACCCAAAGCCCTGTTTGTAACAAAAATGCCGTAAAATCGGAAGAAAAAAATTGTAATCCGGGCCTGCACTAGCTTCACCCGCCCATTGCGTAGTGGCAAAAGCCCTCACAACCGGAGGCGGGAGCACCGCACCACGGCCCATCCCCCTTCCGCCCAGCCCCAAGCCGCAGGGGTGTAGGCAGGGGCCCGGGTCCCCGCAGGCACACCTCCTGCATCTCCACGTCCATGTGGATCATGCGGCCGGTCCCATCCCACAGGTTCTTCTTCACGTACTTGGCCACGCAGGCCTGCCGACCCGCCGGCCGCGACAGGTCCACCATCCGAAGCGCCGTCCGCATCGACCCGTGCCCGATGGGGCTCTGCCAGTCGATAATGACGTTCACCTTCTCCTCCTTCCATTTCTTCGTGGCAAGGTCGTACGTCCGCTTCACCACCAACTCCGGCTGCTTGTCCGAGAGCGTGAACGGCTGCTCGTGCTCGGTGCTCATCTCGCGCACCATATGTTCGTACTGCTCTTCGGTGACCGAGCCATCGCGGAACATCGCCTCAAGTTCGTCGCGGGCGACCGTCTGCTGGCTGCGCTTGCGCTCCCCCCGCTCCGACACGTGTGCAACCGGAAGTGCCGCGCCACCCGTGGGCGAGTCGCTAGGGTCCGCCTCCATGGGCCCCCCAAGGCTGCTCCGGCTTGAGGCCACACTCCCCCGGCTCGCATTGCTCCCACGCGCTCCCTTGGGGGACTGCACCGAGCCTGAGCTCTTGCCCACTTGCACGCTCTCAATGCAGCGGAGCAGTAAGTCCCGGTCAGCGGAGCTGTGCAGGCGCCAGACGTGCTGCTTGTGGGTCCACACGAGTTCAACGCAATCCTTGCCGTCCGGCCTGGCGCGGATCTGTGGGATAGACCAGCACCGGACCTTTGCGCCCTTGGTCCAGTGGTTGGTAGTGAGCTGCAGGACCTGCTTATCCAACACGATGGCCAGTTCACCGAAGCGGAATGTTATCTTGGACGTGCACTTCTTGGCGGGGAACACAAGGTCGACCCCAGGCGCGGCTTTGTCCTGCGTACAGTGGGTGAAGCACCGGGCTTGGAGGGCATGTTGCAAGCCTGGGCACCTCAAATTGTCCATTGCATGCGCAGTAGCATGGCACTTGCTGCAAGTCCAGGCAGCACCAGTTACAAGGCAGCCGCAGCGGCAGCAGAGCTTCGGGCTCGACAGATTTGTAAGCTGGAAATCGTGCTCTGTGCCGCCTGCGTTTGCAGAGCCTTTGCCCTTCAAGAAAGTATCCATGATGCCGGAATACGGATGTACAAAGCTGAGGGGGCACTAATCCGGCGATGGGCAAGCGCTCGGCAGACTACCCTCTTGATGATGACGAGCGATTGCTTCTTGAGCTCAAGCACACTCGCTCATTGTACCATAGGCTGTGAACAACGCAGGTGTGGGCGACAATGATGACATGCAAGTCCTCGTGGTGAGCAGCTCACAATGCGTAGGCATACAGCACAGGCAAACCCGTCTGACGATCACGCAACAACAGCCCAAGGGTCCCCGGGGGTCGTCGGAAAAAATCACCCCAAAATCGCGACTTTTCAGCCAACCCATGCTGACCTGAAAACGACGGAGTCCTCACCAGTGGGGCCCCACAGGGGGGGCCGATCTTGGGAAGATGGAGATAGCCCCCAGAACCCTGTCATTGATGTGCAGGTCCATATAGAAGGAAAAAGTGGAATAGGACCCGGGTCCGCATGGACGCATAGTGGGCTGTAAGCCAACCAAGCTTTGCCCACAAAGGCGCTAACGTCAAAATGACTCGCAAGCGAACAAAACCTTCGTGCAGGGGTGTGAGCCGTTTGAAAGGTCGGTGGGGGCGGGCGGAGGCGGTGGGCAGGGCTGAGCGAGATCCCAAACCGGAAGAAGAGGGGGGTGGGGGCGCCCTTCCCCCACTTCAAAAGGGAGCTGGGCGCGCACGCAGTCTTCAAAGACAACGGTCCGTCGTTCAGGACATCCCCCTCATACCACACCCAGGGGCTGGGGGGGGGGGTTGTTTTCCACCAAATCCCCGGCCCATGAGGACTGTTCTGCATTCGCTCCCCGTTGCGCTGACTCTGAAAATGCCATTTTCGGGTCTGGGGCCGTCCCGGACCCCTGGTCCTCCGTCACCCGAGCCCTGGAGGCGGGGGGGGGGTCTCCAGAAGGGGCTCAGACAACCCCCTGTGTGACATTCCATCGGGTGGTTGTTCCTTTGCGGGGCCCTGGACAGTCACCCGTTCTTCCCTTCGCATGTTGCGTCGGGTCGCTGCGTTCTGTGGGCCGCTGCGGCCGGTGCTCCTGCTGGTGTCGTTTCCGCGTTTGCGGAGCCCAGTAGTTGGTGTGCCGGGGCTGTGCTGGATGTGGCGGGATGTGCCGTTTGCGCGTCAGCGGCGCCCAATAATTGGCGTATTGAGGATGTGCTGGTTGTTGCCGGGGTCGTTTGACTGTTTTTGCCGTCCACGCGCCTCTGTCCACAGGCCGTCCGTAGCCTGCCTCACTGTGTTTCTGTGTGCGTGAGGCCCAGGTGCCCTGTTCCTCCACGCGCTGTCCGGGCCGTCCACCATATGTTCTTTTCCCCCTCACGGCTGGTCTGCCCCTGATGGGCACCCGCTCCTGTTGCGCAAACAGCCCATCTGGGCTGCGGGAGATACCCCCCACCTGATGCCTGTTGAGCAGGGGTTGCCCTGGCACCCGGTAGCGACGGGGCTGGCTGGCCAAGCCATCCCCTTTATTGTCGCTGCCTCCCATGCGCACGCTCTGCCATCCGCTCCATTCTGGTTCCCTGTTCCTGCTGTTCTGGTTGCCTCTCCTGCCTTGCTGTGCCCCTCCTCCTTGTTTGCTGTGCTTGCCCTTGTCCCTCCTGGTGTGGCTCCCGCATTCTGTGTGTCTGTGTTGCTCCTCCCCCTGTCTGTTGGTGCTCCTGGGTGCCCCTGTCGCGCAACCCCTCCTGTCCCACCCGCTTGCCCCCCCGTACGAGGGTTTCACATCTCCGTACGACCCCCCCCCCCAAACGCCCCCTCCCTATCAGAACACTGTGCTTGGGCCCAACTTTAAAATCCACGGCGGTGTTTTACTGAACAGTCCTTTGGTGGGGACAACGGAATACATCCACGGGAGCTTGCAATGGCCTTTCGATTTCGTTGCTCAGCCCCTGTGGCAGAAAAAAGCATGACGCCGTAAGTGATGAGCTCAGGCAAGATGGTGCCGAAAAGACGCCTGAGATGGGTAATACAAAGCTGGATTACCGAAACGTCGGCGGGTGCTTCCGCCAATGGGCCATTTTCCCGGTCCGGAGTCGTGGCGTGTTCCTCATCACCTTCAGTGTCCTGGTCCACTGCAGCAGGAAACAACCCCTTGTGACCTAACATTGGTGATTTGTGATGAAAAATGGCAATTTTCGGTGCAGATGGACGTCGCCAACTGGATTTTCAGGTCCCCTCTGTCCCTGGAACATGTTTATTTGCATCCACAACCCTGCAGTTGTCAAGCACAATCATTTGCAGCAGTCACATCTGAACTCTGAAATGCTGGCGGACGGATGACTGCCCCCTCACCAGATAGTTACCATGGAATGCGATGGGGACAGCAACCAGACCAGAGGTGCGTCAAGAAATTCACCCCTGCTGCAATCTGACAGAATCTGTACAGAAGCCCCAGTGTTAAGATGCATTTGCAGCACTCTATGCTGCAATCTGACAGAATCTGTACAGACGCCCCGGTGTTAAGATGCATTTGCAGCACTCTATGCTGCTGAGCAACAAAGGGTGTCAGACGGAAAGCCCTCACCAGATGGCTACCATGCACCGGGTGCTGCCACAACTGGACCATAGCTGCATCAAAAACTGTCCTCGTGCTGCAATTGGACAGAACTCTGCGGAGACGTCCCTGATGATGAGGTGTTAAGATGCATGTACACAACGAGAAAAACAATACACACTCATTCCGAGGAACATAAAATCAGCAGCTTAACTTATAAGAATGGACGTCTTCTCAGCACTCAGCACTCAACACTCAGCACAGATGTTGAGATATGGAGCTGGGGCGATTCGCAAAAGTGGGGGTTGGACGGGGAGTAATCGAGAGCGGTTGAAGGGTAACCGACAGCCACTCTGCAGCTCGCTGCTGTATCAAGTTTGTGGACCTGTGACACCCTCATTAATGATATGCAAACCACAGGAGGATGCCTGCCTGTCCGTCTCACAAAAAAGACTGGAATAGGCAGGGGTGCGTTGCCCCTGGCAGGTGACTGCAGAAAGATCAGCCTGTCCAAGTGAGCACCAAAGTCGCCTCGGCATCCTTACTGAACCAATTGTCGTCTACCTTAACAACAACTTCCTTAGGTACTCCAGGCTCCAGCTCCTGCTCGTCCAGCTTGATTGTGTACTCACCCAGGCTCTCATCCTTGAAAGTGTCATCATCCTTTACGTTCATCTGCAACAGAGTGTCTGTCAAATCAGGGTGGGTGAAGAGAAACTGCTCGTTGTATACCGGGTTCTGTTCATCCTTCTTCTTCGATGACTTTGCTTCTGCAAGCGTGCTGTCGTGGAGCCAACCGTCCTTTTGCAACTTAAATATAACGTACGGATCAGACTTGCCGATCTTGTCCTCATCAGCAAGGTTGACTATCTTGACCAGCTCAACCACCAACGTTGAGGATGTTGGGCGCAGCGTAAGTACACAGCCACTACCTCCCGTACCCCATGTAGGGGTCCTCAGCCTGACACCAGTGAAGGGAGTTGAATGTGTGGCAGTGGCGCTCAGAGGTTCTCCAGGCAAGCACTCCCTTGCGTTCTCTCCAGGTCCCTCCATTCCTTCGATCCACTGCCATTCATTATTGACCCGAACCATCATGTCCAACTTGCCGTCGGGTTGTTCATAAGCACCAATCCTACCGCTAACGTTTTCCAACGTGACAGTGAACTCCCCTGTGATTTCATTCATCCAAGTCACCTCAGACCAATGGCAGTCTGGAACATCCGTCAACGTAGCCTTCGCCATGGCAATGACACTACAATGGAATACAAATGTAGCATGAAATGTTTTGGAGGCGAAGCAACCTAGTGTTCTGCATGTTGTCTCTGGTTTGTGAGTTCAGCCTCCGACAGATTTGTCTTAACCATGCCTTTTTTTAAAGGGCCCGGATGTGCCCCACCAGGAGGGGGGGTGGTGTTCCTATCCGCCTTTTTTGAAAGTCTGGGTGCCCTCACCAGAACCCCCCCCCCCCCCCCTCGGACGATGGCCGTCACCCCCGGTATCCCACCGGCAGGAAATCATTGTCCACAGGTCCAGCAAACGCGGCGGAGCCGCGCCCTTGCATCCAACAAGGGGGCAAAGCCGCCCTCACATGTGCGTGCACATCCTATGCATCTGCCCTCCTGCCCTGACGGGTAGGGTTGCGGTACTGAGTTCAGGAAAAACAAGAATTCCCACCCGATGGAACCCAAGTTTCCATTGACCACAATACCAAGACAACTCGACCCACCGACGACTATATCCGGCGTCCTTTGCCTTGCCATTATACCACGAGGCTATGTGTTCTACAGTGGCGGTCCACATATCTACCCACGCACATCCCGTGCGTTGCTCCTACCTCCCTGTTGGATAGGTTCTTGGTGTCATTCAGGCTCAGGGAAAGGGGCACCCCCTCCCAAAAACTGTGTCATGATCACCGGCACCATGATCTACGCACCGGGCATTGATCCAGCGCTCCCCCGGACGAGGGCCCCCGTGCACTTCCAGTAGACTACGCGACCGATGTGGTTACGTAACCATCTTCCATCCCACCTCCAGGGCTCCTTTTAAGAGGGCGGGGGGATGGCCGGGGGGGTCCAGCGGGGTGGGTGGGTGAGTCTGCCCCCCCCCCCCCCCCGGGGGTGCCGAGTTTTTAGGGGGCGCCGAAAAATTTTTGGGGCTTTTGGCTTTTTTGAATTTTTTGCCTGGGTGGGCGGGCTTGAGACACCCAACCAAAATTTTGGCTCAATATTTTAAGGAGGGGGGGGGGCCTAGGCAGGGTTTTGCTTGAGCGGAAGGGGGAGGGGGGGAGGGGGGTCTGGATAGGGGGGGAGGAGGTCTAGGGGGATCCCCCCCCCGCCGGAATGCACCTTCTGAACTAGATTTAGCAAAATTGTTCTATACGGATTTCATAATGCATGGAAATGTGAAGTAGTTTGAATTCAATCAAGCCAACCAAAACAGCATGTACCAAGAAAATGCACAAGCTAAACGCCATCCCCTCACATGTGTGCTACAAGTAGCAGACATGAATCGTTGTAAGAAGGACCCCACCAGAGCTAGGCGCGGTGAAGTCCCCTCACTGCCTGCAGGATTGTGCGCGTGCACACACACAGATACACACCATATCACTTCTGACCAGTCCATATGCTTCCATCCCTCCCTGGCCCAGCCCTCCCCCCTAGCGAAGACGCCCCCCCCTCCCCCTGACCCCTAAGCCTATCTTGGAATCGAAAATACAACATGGCGTGACTCACTTCCGTGGTTGTCACGCGCACGTGCGGCGGTGGACCGGAGTACCAAAAAATGCACTCAATAAGCGTTGAGCCATTGTATCTGTGAGAGAAATGAGAGAGAATGTGAGAGACATGACAGAGAAAGGCAGTGAGTGACATAGGAACCCACCCAAATGGGCGCTGAAGGCGCCGAAAGAAAAATTTTGGGATGCTCGGAAAGCTGCACAATGAACCCTGATTTTCACAGAGCTAGAGCGGAGGGGGGGAGGGGGGTCTGGATAGGGGGGGGGGTCCGGGGGATAGGGGTCCCCCCCCCCTGTCGGAATGAAAATTGAGGCAAAACCCTGGGTCTAGGGGGGGGTGTGGTCTGGGACCCCGGGACCCCCCCCCCCGGGGGGGGGGTGCCGAGTTGTTAAAAGGAGCCGTGGCCACCCCCCTACATTTCTCCTACTGCTTCACCACTGTCAACTCATCTGTGGTGGCCGCACAGGAGCAACAGCTGTTCATGATCGCTGGCGCTGTGGCCTCCACGAGCCGCGATGACAGAGCGCACTGCGAGGCCCGGCCCCCCTGCAATTTGAGGCATGCTCGTCACCCACCACCCATGCGTGTCCGTTGAATAAAACCCCTTGAGGTCGTGGGACGGTCGGCGATTCCCTGACCTCCCCGGCTCCGAACCGCCCCCTGGAAAATCGAGGAGCCGTGCACTCCCAACTGTACTACGACGCTCTCCGGGCTCTTTTTCGCTCCCTTTGGCAATCGCTGACATCTTTGCTGAAGCCCGACCCTCCATCACTGCACTCACTCACCCAATCTGCTGTGGAGGTGCCTTTCGACACGTTCGCGCCCTCCGACGACGTTACGGACCCCCTGACACTCGACCGTGCTCCAGCTGACACGGGAGGCTTTGTCGACCCCTCCTCCCTGTCGATGATGACACATCGGATCGCATAGGGACTAAACCCACCTCCTCCCACAGACGCGGAGGGCTCAGCCCCTCCGACCTCCGTTTCTTATTGTGCGGGTGCTGCTGCCTGCCCTCCTTTGCCGTTGCTTTCGCGCGTGTGTAGTACAACAGTCAGCCAGACTTTATCCAAGATAGGGTGTGCTATTCTCAAAATCAGGAGGCAAAACACGTCATAAAGGCCCTCTTGGCCAACGGAGCTACCTTGACACAATATACGAACATCATGCATCGCAAAACCAAAGTATCAGGTAGCGCACATGGCACAAAATGGGACCAATTGAAAAACGCACCGCCATCGAGGACTTGGTGAACCATGGCCTCAAGGCTGACGCAAAAGAGTGTGCAGCCTATTGTCGTTGTGGGCGAGATGGTTGTACCCCCCCTTGTCCAGGAACCGGCAATGTTTGACCACGGAACCGAGGGGTGGTTCTTGCGCTCACGTTTCCCCCAAATTTTGACCACAGAACCGCGGGGGTGGTTCTTGCGCCATGAGCAGCCCTGTACCGTGCAAAAAAAATTTTCCAGCGTGTTGAGCCGGTTAATGCCCGCCCTCTCCTCACCCAATAGTACACACATTACATTGACAAATGAACACCAAAGGGCTGAATCTCAGCAAACTGGGTAGAACAGAACTGAGCTCAGGCTGGTTGCAACAGCTCAGCTCAGGCCATGAAACAGCAAACAGAATACAAAGGCTCCACCCTCGGTTGAGGGGGCTCAAGTAGAAGAAAGAAGACGGGGGGGTCGGACCAAAAGCCCAAAATCCACCCAGTTTTCTGATACCCACCCACCCACCCACCCACCCCCACCCCTCCCCATGGGGTAGAGACCTCCTTAGGCAAATGCCTGAGCACGAGCACAGCAAAAGACTCCTCAGATGATCATTAGTGGCGAAATAAAATAGACACCTAGAAAGAAATCGTCTTGGACCCGGCATAGATTGACGCATAGTGGCCGCTGTCGTCTAACCCATCCGACCCCACCAATCACAACCAAAAAAAGGGGGTACCCTACCTTGGCGTTTGGTCGGGGAAAAACGAAAAATTCCATTGCCAACGGCAAGGCACCTCAAAGAGGGATGAGACAATGTCCGATGTGCAATGGTCCCTAATGCACGCATCCCTAATCGCACAGGATAAGAGTATGATATAGAGTAGCCATCAAGGGCCTAGAAGACACCAGTATGATATGGAATAGCTATCAAGTGTGTAGACAACACGGGTATAGTACAGAATAGCCATCAAGGGCCTACAGGACACCAACAGGACGTAGAATGGCCATCAAGGGCCTACAGGGCGCGACCATGATATAGAATAGCCATCAAGGACCTAGAGGACACAACTATGATATAGAATGGCCATCAAGGACCTAGAGGATAAGAGTATGATATAGAATAGCCATCAAGGGCCTAGAGGACACGAATATGATATAGAATAGCTATCAAGTGTGTAGACAACACGGGTATAATACAAAATAGCCATCAAGGGCCTAGAGGACACCAACAGGACGTAGAATGGCCATCAAGGGCCTACAGGGCACGACCATGATATAGAATAGCCATCAAGGGCCTAGATGACACGGGTATAATACAGAATAGCCATCAAGGACCTAGAGGACACAACTATGAAATAGAATAGCCATCAAGGGCCGAGGGGACACGAATATGATGCAGAATGGCCATCAAGGACCTAGAGCACACGAACCATTTGGGCTGCGCTGCCTCGCCCAAAGGCACCCGGCAGAACTTGTTGAGGTTTGGCCCTTTGGGGGCGACATTGGCCTGCGAGTGCCTCATATTTGTCCCACCACGGCAAACTCTGGGGCTCTGGCTTTGGCGTCAGCTCTGCCACAAACCGCCCCGTGCTCCTCACCGGCTGGAGTACCCCGTGGAATCTGCCCAATTGTCGCTGAGGCAACTTGGGGCCATGATCGATGAAGTAGCTGACCCAGCCCCTTCAGAAGGCAAGTGCCATGCACACGCAGATAGTCTTGCCAGCACACACAAAACGAAAGGGGCAAAATAACAATTGGATGGAAGGAGGTACGCATCAGCAAGGCGAGGCACTCTGGAAGAGGGGTACGGCAGTAATGAGGTGAGCCTTAACAACGTAATTGTGTTGGCAATACAGTGACCTCATCTTATACAATAATGCGTGGAAGTATGGATGGATAGATGAATGGGGGGATGAACGGGGGTGGATAGACAGATGGATGATTGGATTGGTAGGCGGTTGGCTGGACGATGGAGGGATGGATGGATATGGACGGAAAAGTGGATGGGGGGTGGGAAGTGATTACAGGTGAACAAAACGGTGGTTGTGGACAAAGGGATGGGCGGATTGATGGATATGTGGGTGCAGCTGGTGTAGAGATGAACGGATTAGTGGACAGATGGGGGGTTAGGCGGACGGATGGATGGCACAAAGGGCGGATGGAAGAATGCTGCGGGGGATGGAATGGATGCGCCTCTCCCGCTGCCAGGGCTGTACAGCCCTTGCGAGTCCCACACCAGTGCAGGCCAGCGACCTGGGCAGGGGAAGAGGGAGTCTGTGTGTCGACCTGGGCAGGGACAGGGGGGGCGCACCGTGCGCTGTTTGAAAAGTAGGTGATCGTGGACCCGTTTCCCCCGATAGCCAAGGTGCCCGCAATAAGTTCCCATGCGCAGGAGTGCTCAGACTCAGTCCAAAAACTCAGATAAAGCGATGTCCCACACTGAAAATGCCGGATTGCTGGCGATGTCTGCTATTTTTGCCCCGTGGCCGTCTGCTTCTGCGGTGGTAGGGGGTGTGTAGGGCGGTCACAGGACACCTCCCTTACCGATGGGCGCTGTGCAGACACGAATTTAGGCCCCCCTGAAGTCTATAATCACGAATCAATGCGTTCTGACATCTGAGCCCCTTTCCCAGACCCCCAGCCCCTCTCCTTCAGTGGGCTCAGACGAACCCCCCACGCAAACCTGTTTTCGCCCCCCCCACCCCACCCCCCGCCACATGTTGTGATGCTTCATATTTATATGATGATCATCGGCCAATCCTCCGTCTGCTACGATCCCCTCCTCCGTTTGCGCTTTCCCCTGCGGCCCAGGCGTGGGTGCCAAGGTGGGGGATGCTCTCATCTGAGCCAATGGGATCGTGTACCCGGAGGAGTGCAACTCTGAGTGACCGGCCATGACCAACGTCGCCGAGCCCAGCCAAGCCCCGAATGGCGAACACATCGAGATCCGGATGTGCCATTGTGATTTGTGCAGAAGGGCTGCCTCCCCCTCCCGTGCGTGCGTACAGAACCAGAGTTGGCTGTGCAACACACCTTTTGAGAAGGAGAGCCAATTAACAATGAAGCCAGGGGTTATACGTGCAGTGCGTGTGGACACGGAGGGCCGGAGGAAGCAATCGGACGTGCTGTTTGTGTCAAACGTGGACATCACCGCGAAGGGAGGTTGTTAGTTCAAGCGCGGGCGCAGGCGCAGGCGCAGGCGTTGTATACCGGGGGTCGTTCGCGTAGCATACCCCAAGGGATGGTTTCTGACGTCTAACCCCTTGTAAAATCATCATTTTAGGACGGAAAATGATCCCCCAACGATTTTTGGATTTTGACCCCCGTACCCCCCCACCCCGCACCTGGGTACCCCTTTTGGGGGGGGGGGGGGGCAAAACTTCTTTGCGTATTGTGGCCGCTGTGCGTGTATTTGGACCTGGGTCCTGAAGAACTTTTTTCTTGTATATGGACCCCCTAACCCATGGCGGGGGTCCCGGGTCCCAACTCCAGGTACCCCAGTTGGCCCCCCCCATATGGCCCCTTGCCAGTGAGGACTCCGCTGTTTTCACGCTGGGTGGGCTGTTTAGTGACACCTGACACTTCACACAATCCTCGGCGACAACATTGCCGCACAGCGACTGAGACCAGACCCATAGAACGCAAGGTGCGCATCGAACACCCGCGCCCGGTCCACGGACCCTGCGTCCCCCTCCATCCCCATCCCCAGCCCCTGCGTCCCCCTCCATCCCCATCCCCAGCCCCTGCGTCCCCCTCCATCCCCATCCCCAGCCCCTGCGTCCCCCTCCATCCCCATCCCCAGCCCCTGCGTCCCCCTCCATCCCCATCCCCAGCCCCTGCGTCCCCCTCCATCCCCATCCCCAGCCCCTGCGTCCCCCTCCATCCCCATCCCCAGCCCCTGCGTCCCCCTCCATCCCCATCCCCAGCCCCTGCGTCCCCCTCCATCCCCATCCCCAGCCCCTGCGTCCCCCTCCATCCCCATCCCCAGCCCCTGCGTCCCCCTCCATCCCCATCCCCAGCCCCTGCGTCCCCCCCGCATCCCCATCCCCAGCCCCTGCGTCCCCCTCCATCCCCATCCCCAGCCCCTGCGTCCCCCTCCATCCCCATCCCCAGCCCCTGCGTCCCCCTCCATCCCCATCCCCAGCCCCTGCGTCCCCCTCCATCCCCATCCCCAGCCCTTGCGTCCCCCTCCATCCCCATCCCCAGCCCCTGCGTCCCCCTCCATCCCCATCCCCAGCCCCTGCGTCCCCCTCCATCCCCATCCCCAGCCCCTGCGTCCCCCTCCATCCCCATCCCCAGCCCCTGCGTCCCCCTCCATCCCCATCCCCAGCCCCTGCGTCCCCCTCCATCCCCATCCCCAGCCCCTGCGTCCCCCTCCATCCCCATCCCCAGCCCCTGCGTCCCCCTGCATCCCCATCCCCAGCCCCTGCGTTCCCCTCCATCCCCATCCCCAGCCCCTGCGTCCCCCTCCATCCCCATCCCCAGCCCCTGCGTCCCCCTCCATCCCCATCCCCAGCCCCTGCGTCCCCCTCCATCCCAATCCCCAGCCCCTGCGTCCCCCCCGCATCCCCATCCCCAGCCCCTGCGTCCCCCTCCATCCCCATCCCCAGCCCCTGCGTCCCCCTCCATCCCCATCCCCAGCCCCTGCGTCCCCCTCCATCCCCATCCCCAGCCCCTGCGTCCCCCTCCATCCCCATCCCCAGCCCCTGCGTCCCCCTCCATCCCCATCCCCAGCCCCTGCGTCCCCCTCCATCCCCATCCCCAGCCCCTGCGTCCCCCTCCATCCCCATCCCCAGCCCCTGCGTCCCCCCGCATCCCCATCCCCAGCCCCTGCGTCCCCCTCCATCCCCATCCCCAGCCCCTGCGTCCCCCTCCATCCCCATCCCCAGCCCCTGCGTCCCCCTCCATCCCCATCCCCAGCCCCTGCGTCCCCCTCCATCCCCATCCCCAGCCCCTGCGTCCCCCTCCATCCCCATCCCCAGCCCCTGCGTCCCCCTCCATCCCAATCCCCAGCCCCTGCGTCCCCCCGCATCCCCATCCCCAGCCCCTGCGTCCCCCCGCATCCCAATCCCCAGCCCCTGCGTCCCCCTCCATCCCCATCCCCAGCCCCTGCGTCCCCCTCCATCCCCATCCCCAGCCCCTACGTCCCCCTCCATCCCCATCCCCAGCCCCTGCGTCCCCCTCCATCCCCATCCCCAGCCCCTGCGTCCCCCTCCATCCCCATCCCCAGCCCCTGCGTCCCCCTCCATCCCCATCCCCAGCCCCTGCGTCCCCCTCCATCCCCATCCCCAGCCCCTGCGTCCCCCCGCATCCCCATCCCCAGCCCCTGCGTCCCCCTCCATCCCCATCCCCAGCCCCTGCGTCCCCCTCCATCCCCATCCCCAGCCCCTGCGTCCCCCTCCATCCCCATCCCCAGCCCCTGCGTCCCCCTCCATCCCCATCCCCAGCCCCTGCGTCCCCCTCCATCCCCATCCCCAGCCCCTGCGTCCCCCTCCATCCCCATCCCCAGCCCCTGCGTCCCCCTCCATCCCCATCCCCAGCCCCTGCGTCCCCCTCCATCCCCATCCCCAGCCCCTGCGTCCCCCTCCATCCCCATCCCCAGCCCCTGCGTCCCCCTCCATCCCCATCCCCAGCCCCTGCGTCCCCCTCCATCCCCATCCCCAGCCCCTGCGTCCCCCTCCATCCCCATCCCCAGCCCCTGCGTCCCCCTCCATCCCCATCCCCAGCCCCTGCGTCCCCCCCCATCCCCATCCCCAGCCCCTGCGTCCCCCTCCATCCCCATCCCCAGCCCCTGCGTCCCCCTCCATCCCCATCCCCAGCCCCTGCGTCCCCCTCCATCCCCATCCCCAGCCCCTGCGTCCCCCTCCATCCCCATCCCCAGCCCCTGCGTCCCCCTCCATCCCCATCCCCAGCCCCTGCGTCCCCCTCCATCCCCATCCCCAGCCCCTGCGTCCCCCTCCATCCCCATCCCCAGCCCCTGCGTCCCCCCGCATCCCCATCCCCAGCCCCTGCGTCCCCCTCCATCCCCATCCCCAGCCCCTGCGTCCCCCTCCATCCCCATCCCCAGCCCCTGCGTCCCCCTCCATCCCCATCCCCAGCCCCTGCGTCCCCCTCCATCCCCATCCCCAGCCCCTGCGTCCCCCCGCATCCCCATCCCCAGCCCCTGCGTCCCCCCGCATCCCCATCCCCAGCCCCTGCGTCCCCCTCCATCCCCATCCCCAGCCCCTGCGTCCCCCTCCATCCCCATCCCCAGCCCCTGCGTCCCCCTCCATCCCCATCCCCAGCCCCTGCGTCCCCCTCCATCCCCATCCCCAGCCCCTGCGTCCCCCTCCATCCCCATCCCCAGCCCCTGCGTCCCCCTCCATCCCCATCCCCAGCCCCTGCGTCCCCCTCCATCCCCATCCCCAGCCCCTGCGTCCCCCTCCATCCCCATCCCCAGCCCCTGCGTCCCCCTCCATCCCCATCCCCAGCCCCTGCGTCCCCCTCCATCCCCATCCCCAGCCCCTGCGTCCCCCTCCATCCCCATCCCCAGCCCCTGCGTCCCCCTCCATCCCCATCCCCAGCCCCTGCGTCCCCCCCGCATCCCCATCCCCAGCCCCTGCGTCCCCCTCCATCCCCATCCCCAGCCCCTGCGTCCCCCTCCATCCCCATCCCCAGCCCCTGCGTCCCCCCGCATCCCAATCCCCAGCCCCTGCGCCCCCCTCCATCCCCATCCCCAGCCCCTGCGTCCCCCTCCATCCCCATCCCCAGCCCCTGCGTCCCCCTCCATCCCCATCCCCAGCCCCTGCGTCCCCCTCCATCCCCATCCCCAGCCCCTGCGTCCCCCTCCATCCCCATCCCCAGCCCCTGCGTCCCCCTCCATCCCCATCCCCAGCCCCTGCGTCCCCCCCGCATCCCCATCCCCAGCCCCTGCGTCCCCCTCCATCCCCATCCCCAGCCCCTGCGTCCCCCTCCATCCCCATCCCCAGCCCCTGCGTCCCCCTCCATCCCCATCCCCAGCCCCTGCGTCCCCCTCCATCCCCATCCCCAGCCCCTGCGTCCCCCTCCATCCCCATCCCCAGCCCCTGCGTCCCCCTCCATCCCCATCCCCAGCCCCTGCGTCCCCCTCCATCCCCATCCCCAGCCCCTGCGTCCCCCCGCATCCCCATCCCCAGCCCCTGCGTCCCCCTCCATCCCCATCCCCAGCCCCTGCGTCCCCCTCCATCCCCATCCCCAGCCCCTGCGTCCCCCTCCATCCCCATCCCCAGCCCCTGCGTCCCCCTCCATCCCCATCCCCAGCCCCTGCGTCCCCCTCCATCCCCATCCCCAGCCCCTGCGTCCCCCTCCATCCCCATCCCCAGCCCCTGCGTCCCCCTCCATCCCCATCCCCAGCCCCTGCGTCCCCCCGCATCCCCATCCCCAGCCCCTGCGTCCCCCTCCATCCCCATCCCCAGCCCCTGCGTCCCCCTCCATCCCCATCCCCAGCCCCTGCGTCCCCCTCCATCCCCATCCCCAGCCCCTGCGTCCCCCTCCATCCCCATCCCCAGCCCCTGCGTCCCCCTCCATCCCCATCCCCAGCCCCTGCGTCCCCCTCCATCCCCATCCCCAGCCCCTGCGTCCCCCTCCATCCCCATCCCCAGCCCCTGCGTCCCCCTCCATCCCCATCCCCAGCCCCTGCGTCCCCCTCCATCCCCATCCCCAGCCCCTGCGTCCCCCTCCATCCCCATCCCCAGCCCCTGCGTCCCCCTCCATCCCCATCCCCAGCCCCTGCGTCCCCCTCCATCCCCATCCCCAGCCCCTGCGTCCCCCCCGCATCCCCATCCCCAGCCCCTGCGTCCCCCTCCATCCCCATCCCCAGCCCCTGCGTCCCCCTCCATCCCCATCCCCAGCCCCTGCGTCCCCCTCCATCCCCATCCCCAGCCCCTGCGTCCCCCTCCATCCCCATCCCCAGCCCCTGCGTCCCCCTCCATCCCCATCCCCAGCCCCTGCGTCCCCCTCCATCCCCATCCCCAGCCCCTGCGTCCCCCTCCATCCCCATCCCCAGCCCCTGCGTCCCCCCGCATCCCCATCCCCAGCCCCTGCGTCCCCCTCCATCCCCATCCCCAGCCCCTGCGTCCCCCTCCATCCCCATCCCCAGCCCCTGCGTCCCCCTCCATCCCCATCCCCAGCCCCTGCGTCCCCCTCCATCCCCATCCCCAGCCCCTGCGTCCCCCTCCATCCCCATCCCCAGCCCCTGCGTCCCCCCGCATCCCCATCCCCAGCCCCTGCGTCCCCCTCCATCCCCATCCCCAGCCCCTGCGTCCCCCTCCATCCCCATCCCCAGCCCCTGCGCCCCCCTCCATCCCCATCCCCAGCCCCTGCGTCCCCCTCCATCCCCATCCCCAGCCCCTGCGTCCCCCTCCATCCCCATCCCCAGCCCCTGCGTCCCCCTCCATCCCCATCCCCAGCCCCTGCGTCCCCCTCCATCCCCATCCCCAGCCCCTGCGTCCCCCTCCATCCCCATCCCCAGCCCCTGCGTCCCCCCCGCATCCCCATCCCCAGCCCCTGCGTCCCCCTCCATCCCCATCCCCAGCCCCTGCGTCCCCCTCCATCCCCATCCCCAGCCCCTGCGTCCCCCTCCATCCCCATCCCCAGCCCCTGCGTCCCCCTCCATCCCCATCCCCAGCCCCTGCGTCCCCCTCCATCCCCATCCCCAGCCCCTGCGTCCCCCTCCATCCCCATCCCCAGCCCCTGCGTCCCCCTCCATCCCCATCCCCAGCCCCTGCGTCCCCCCGCATCCCCATCCCCAGCCCCTGCGTCCCCCTCCATCCCCATCCCCAGCCCCTGCGTCCCCCTCCATCCCCATCCCCAGCCCCTGCGTCCCCCTCCATCCCCATCCCCAGCCCCTGCGTCCCCCTCCATCCCCATCCCCAGCCCCTGCGTCCCCCTCCATCCCCATCCCCAGCCCCTGCGTCCCCCCGCATCCCCATCCCCAGCCCCTGCGTCCCCCTCCATCCCCATCCCCAGCCCCTGCGTCCCCCTCCATCCCCATCCCCAGCCCCTGCGTCCCCCTGCATCCCAATCCCCAGCCCCTGCGTCCCCCTCCATCCCCATCCCCAGCCCCTGCGTCCCCCTCCATCCCCATCCCCAGCCCCTGCGTCCCCCTCCATCCCCATCCCCAGCCCCTGCGTCCCCCTCCATCCCCATCCCCAGCCCCTGCGTCCCCCTCCATCCCCATCCCCAGCCCCTGTGTCCCCCTCCATCCCCATCCCCAGCCCCTGCGTCCCCCTCCATCCCCATCCCCAGCCCCTGCGTCCCCCTCCATCCCCATCCCCAGCCCCTGCGTCCCCCTCCATCCCCATCCCCAGCCCCTGCGTCCCCCTCCATCCCCATCCCCAGCCCCTGCGTCCCCCCGCATCCCCATCCCCAGCCCCTGCGTCCCCCTCCATCCCCATCCCCAGCCCCTGCGTCCCCCTCCATCCCCATCCCCAGCCCCTGCGTCACCCCGCATCCCCATCCCCAGCCCCTGCGTCCCCCTCCATCCCCATCCCCAGCCCCTGCGTCCCCCTCCATCCCCATCCCCAGCCCCTGCGTCCCCCCGCATCCCCATCCCCAGCCCCTGCGTCCCCCTCCATCCCCATCCCCAGCCCCTGCGTCCCCCTCCATCCCCATCCCCAGCCCCTGCGTCCCCCTCCATCCCCATCCCCAGCCCCTGCGTCCCCCTCCATCCCCATCCCCAGCCCCTGCGTCCCCCCGCATCCCCATCCCCAGCCCCTGCGTCCCCCTCCATCCCCATCCCCAGCCCCTGCGTCCCCCTCCATCCCCATCCCCAGCCCCTGCGTCCCCCCGCATCCCAATCCCCAGCCCCTGCGTCCCCCTCCATCCCAATCCCCAGCCCCTGCGTCCCCCCCGCATCCCCATCCCCAGCCCCTGCGTCCCCCTCCATCCCCATCCCCAGCCCCTGCGTCCCCCTCCATCCCCATCCCCAGCCCCTGCGTCCCCCTCCATCCCCATCCCCAGCCCCTGCGTCCCCCTCCATCCCCATCCCCAGCCCCTGCGTCCCCCTCCATCCCCATCCCCAGCCCCTGCGTCCCCCTCCATCCCCATCCCCAGCCCCTGCGTCCCCCTCCATCCCCATCCCCAGCCCCTGCGTCCCCCTCCATCCCCATCCCCAGCCCCTGCGTCCCCCTCCATCCCCATCCCCAGCCCCAGCGTCCCCCTCCATCCCCATCCCCAGCCCCTGCGTCCCCCTCCATCCCCATCCCCAGCCCCTGCGTCCCCCTCCATCCCCATCCCCAGCCCCTGCGTCCCCCTCCATCCCCATCCCCAGCCCCTGCGTCCCCCCGCATCCCAATCCCCAGCCCCTGCGTCCCCCTCCATCCCCATCCCCAGCCCCTGCGTCCCCCCCGCATCCCCATCCCCAGCCCCTGCGTCCCCCTCCATCCCCATCCCCAGCCCCTGCGTCCCCCCCGCATCCCAATCCCCAGCCCCTGCGTCCCCCTCCATCCCCATCCCCAGCCCCTGCGTCCCCCTCCATCCCCATCCCCAGCCCCTGCGTCCCCCCGCATCCCAATCCCCAGCCCCTGCGTCCCCCTCCATCCCAATCCCCAGCCCCTGCGTCCCCCTCCATCCCCATCCCCAGCCCCTGCGTCCCCCTCCATCCCCATCCCCAGCCCCTGCGTCCCCCTCCATCCCCATCCCCAGCCCCTGCGTCCCCCTCCATCCCCATCCCCAGCCCCTGCGTCCCCCTCCATCCCCATCCCCAGCCCCTGCGTCCCCCTCCATCCCCATCCCCAGCCCCTGCGTCCCCCTCCATCCCCATCCCCAGCCCCTGCGTCCCCCCGCATCCCAATCCCCAGCCCCTGCGTCCCCCTCCATCCCCATCCCCAGCCCCTGCGTCCCCCCCGCATCCCCATCCCCAGCCCCTGCGTCCCCCTCCATCCCCATCCCCAGCCCCTGCGTCCCCCCCGCATCCCAATCCCCAGCCCCTGCGTCCCCCTCCATCCCCATCCCCAGCCCCTGCGTCCCCCTCCATCCCCATCCCCAGCCCCTGCGTCCCCCCGCATCCCAATCCCCAGCCCCTGCGTCCCCCTCCATCCCAATCCCCAGCCCCTGCGTCCCCCTCCATCCCCATCCCCAGCCCCTGCGTCCCCCTCCATCCCCATCCCCAGCCCCTGCGTCCCCCTCCATCCCCATCCCCAGCCCCTGCGTCCCCCTCCATCCCCATCCCCAGCCCCTGCGTCCCCCTCCATCCCCATCCCCAGCCCCTGCGTCCCCCTCCATCCCCATCCCCCGCCCCTGCGTCCCCCTCCATCCCCATCCCGAGCCCCTGCGTCCCCCCGCATCCCAATCCCCAGCCCGCCCGCCAGTGTCCTGCGCCCCAAGGCCTGCGGGCCTGCGGACGGGCCCGTGGAATGCCGCCCCTCCATTGTGGTACCCAGGCTGCCAGGGCTGTCACTGCCATCCTCGTCCTCGCCCGCCAGAAACGACGCCGCCACGATGAGACGGATCCCACGAGGCGGGGGGGATCCGCGCTGGCGATGACCTCTTCCGTGTCGGCCCGCACGAAGGGCCGGCACGGGGTCGCAGCGCTCCACGAGGACCCCCCGGGCACGGCTCTGCGACGGCCGCGGGCCCGGGCCCGATGGAGGGGCCCCAATCCCCCTCAGCGGCCGCCCATCTGCATGCGCTGCAACATCTGCATCGTCGCGGCCTCCTGCGCGTCCCGCTCCCGCTTCTCCTTGCAGGGCCCCTTGTGGCCGCTCTTCCAGTGCGCCTTCTGGCAGGCCAGGCTGCAGTACACCACCTCCTTGCACGCCGCGCACTGCTTGAACTCCTTGACCCGGGTCTCGGAGCGGGCGCAGGCCGGACCGCTGCAGGCCCGCAGGACCCACGGCGTGGCGAGGTCCACGACGAAGCTGCCGACGGGCTCCTGCAGCAGCACCTCCCCGGACACGCACAGGAAGTTCTGCGCGGTCTCCGGGGAATTCGGCGAGACAAACCCGCTCTGAGAGTACTGGTCCGGGACGCCCTTCGTCAGCAGCCGCTCGAGGACGTGCTTGTTCCGCCCGTGCGCCGCCCGCAGCAGCCGTTCCGCCTCCTCCCGCGCGGCCCCCAGCCCGAACTGGCGGACGACGCCGGCCGCCAGCAGAAACGCGAACTCGGGCTCGCCGTCGTCCAGGCGGTGCCAGTTCGCGGCCACGTCCGCCTGCACCTCGGCCCACGTGTACTGCCGGGGCGGGAAGTCGACCCCCGCCTCCGCGGGCCGGCAGAGGTCCTCCTCCCGGTGGAAGAGGTACTGCAGGCAGAAGTGGATGGCGTCGTTGACGCGGCCCGCCCGGGCGAGGAACCCGGCCACCTGCGTGCGGTTCCCCTGGTTGTCGCCGGGGCACAGGCGCAGCAGCTGGACCCCGGCCTGGACCGCGACGTCCAGCCGGTCGCTGAACCCGCCGCACTCCATCACCGCCCGCAGGCTGCGCATGTAGGGGCGGGTCTGGACGAGGCCCCAGAAGCGGCCCCGCTGCTCCTCGAACACGCGCGGCCCCAGCTCCTGGCGCAGCACCTGCGCCGCCTGCCTCTCGGCCCTCAGGAGCATGTCCAGCTGAGAGCACCCCGTGCGCTCGGGGAGCACGGAGGCCAGCGTGATCATGGCGTCGGTGTTGTTGGGGTCCAGCGCCAGGGCGGAGACCGCGGACGCGGCCGACGCCTGCAGTTTGGATGCCACCGCGGCGTGATCCATCTCCGGCTCCGAAAGGTTCTGCTTGCGGGCCTTCTTGGCCGCCTTTCGGTGCGCCTTTTCCATCGCCTGAAGGTCGCGCACGGCCGCGTTGGCCTCGTCCAGAGCGCTCGAGGACTCGGGGGTGACGAGCCCCCAAAAAGGCCTGAGGGGCCCCAAGCGGTGCGACCAAGGGCGGGGTACGGTCGTGAGGAGAGACACACGGGGCGCAATCATCATTCACACTGCATCAGTGCCGGTGTCTGAAGGGGTATGTACAGAAACATCTCGATGAACTACAACGAATCCATCTGCCACACACTGCTTCCATATCTACAGCGGGACCACGAAAGAGCAAGACAGATAAAACGGTGATCGGCCACTTACGGAGCCGCAGCATCAAGCGACTGGCGCATGTACAAGGGGCGCAAAAGCAGGCACTCCTTCGGCCATGCCCTGTTGTGACCCTTTACCGTGTAGCATAACCCAAAAGTCACTTACTGCTCGCTGAGAACAACAAGTGGGAGCTGTTCTCTGCATCTACTCTACAGTTGTATATACTACCTGGATTGCAAAAGTGTCAAAGTATGCCACAACAGCTTAGTCCTGGTGCGTGCTACACATATTGAACGAGCCACTCGTCAGAGTCGACAAAACAATGCGGCTCCGTTCAGGACCCATCACTGGCTGCAGACCCCACCTCCGAATGGGTGACCGTTGCTGGCTCATCGTCCAGGATATTCAGTCCCGATTCCTGGAGCAGACCAACTGCGTCATGAGCGGCGATGGGCGAAAGAAAATTAAACTCAGGGTGTTGTTGATGAAGGCATTGTGGACTAGGAAAATACTGTTGATCCATACCTAAGAGTTCAGCTTTTTTGATGAGTGGAGCTTCGCTGGCAGGCCCCCCCCTCATAGGTGCAGTTTGCTTCTGACTCGGCCAAGGTTGGCCAACGAGTCTCCTTGTATGTTGCCAAGAAGATGTACATGTGAAGGGACCTTCAGAAAGCGGACTGTCCGTCCTTGTTTGTCCAATTCCACCAGGAGTTGTTTCCAAAGGGGCACCGTGGGAATGGGACCATGGGAGCCACGCCAGCCCCTGGTTTTCCAGCGCCTTGCGGTGCCAGTGGCGCCAAGAAAAACACATTGAGAATCAGCAAAGATCAAAATGCGACCACAGCCAAAACTTTCTAATGCCCGTACCGCTGCCTGAAGCAGTGCTGTGTTGTTCAGGAGAGGGACTAAGCGGGAAGGCCACGCTTACTCCAGACTCAGAAAACACCCCAAACCCTGCCACCATCTGTTTGGTCCACTCAGAAAACTGTGCAGACCCATCTAGACCCATCTGTCCACATCGGTAACTCTTCTAGCTGTTGCTCCACTTGCAACGCAAATTCAAGTTTCCTTGCTTGTCTTCGCGCTGCCTTCAACGGCGCCTTGGTGGGCCGTGGTGTTGGTGGTGTATGGCGGAGCGAGGGATGGACCTAGATACCAGACTCGAGAATCGGAAGTGAAGGGCCTTGCATCCAATCCTGAAGAACCATGCACCAACGTTTGATAATCGTCTTTTTCACCCATCTAATACGCCAGTTCACAAAAAGATGCAGACCAGGCAAGCATGCTAGCTGGAGTGCTCCGTGACTCTCCAGTCGAGGAGAGCAGCATGTCCTTCAGATTACACACAGAGGGAAGAATACACTTTGCAATGAGTTTGAAGGCTGCAGAAAGAAACAAACAGTCAGAGACTGCATGATCAACATTTTCTACCTTGCCATCAAGAGGACAGCACGTTTCCAAGGGCTTCCAGGACTGGAGTCTACCACCCACTCTCAACCACAGAAACGTTCCGATTATCCAAGAAGCCTAAAACAGGATTGTTTTTAGACTCGTCACAACAATTTTAACCCATAGTACCCGCATAGCTGTAATGAGTTTTCCACCGGTCTTTCGGCATTCGTCTTTGCTAAGACCGGCTGTTTTGAAAACAAATAATCGCCACAACCAATTCTTTTATTACAAGTAGCAGTGATTGGTTGGCCATGGTCTTCAAAACATACGAACCAAAACGAAAAGGACCACCCAAAAAATAGTGTTTGGAAGTGTTGGAATTTCACCCCAACTCCATGCAAACATTCATTTTCACAAATCAAAACTAGAATGTTCTTGGAAATTCAAAGGCTCCGTATCATGTAATAACATCTATGTGTCCGTCATAGCCTTCAAACCAACGTCACGACCACAAGTAATTAATAATGAAATCTTTGGTGTTCTGTGACCTCAGCTAGAATAAATTCTTTCGCTTGAGAATCACTCGGGGGTTTATTGCCAAACTAAGTCTGGCTGTGGTGCCGTGCAGCAGTGTGGCGGAGAAAAGAAAAGAGCCGTGGACTGCTTTGTCCAAATGGACCAAAACTCCATTGAGGCTGGGTTTGATGAGAGCTGGACTAGGAAGGGGGGGCCTAGTGCGGCGGCTGGATCTCCATATGATAAATATGCTTCCATGAAGGAGCAATGTCTTTGGTCAGTTCATCATCTTCCAGTAACTGCCCCATCCCTAGCCCCCCCCCCCATGGGGGTCAGGAACCCAGTCCGGGGCAGAGAGGGGGGGGGGAGGGGGGGAGGGATGGTATATACCCTGCCCCACAAGAAGGACATCTTTTCTGATCAGTGCTGGACAAAAGAAGTCAAACAATGCATATCAGAAAAGCGTGTTGTGCCATAGTGGGGTATCACAGGACAAGATGTCCGTAAAACGGAAGTCCGGGGGCTGTCGCGTGATAGAAAAGGCGCGCGGTGACAAAACCAAGGAGGGCATCGTACTCCACACCACATTACTGCCCAATTAATGAACCAAGTAATTATCTCAAAGAGAGACCGCTCAAAGCTTCGTCAGGTGCGTGGTTACCAACTTGAGGATCGGCGAGCACAAAAGGAAACAGGCATGCAAGTGGACAAGAAGATAACACTAGGCACAGCCTTTCTGCAGAGAGCAGGGTGTGTATACCTGGTTGTTCCACCTGGCGTCCCTATACCCCAAGCGGCCCAGGCAGGACCGGAGGGACTCGGGTGTATCCGCCGTTGTGTGGGGGTGGCTGGATCCTGTACAAACCTGGTTCTCCCACGGGGCGTCCCTAACCCCCAAGCGGTCCAGGCAGCACCGGAGGGACTCGGGTGGTTCTTGCATGGCCAATACACAGCAGGCATAGGATCTTGTTTGGGCATCACACTCAATGCAACCTTTTTTCAAGGAATGGGCTTTTGTAGAATAGACATACCAACTCAGGCACACGGTGGTGAGGAACCAGTCAATTGAATGCCCGGAAGGGTCTCGAGTTCAAGACTTAGGCAGCTACCTTGCTGGGCTCGCCACCAATTCGTCGGGTACTTTTTTGTTAGCAAAACCTTCACCACATTGCAGACATTCACGGCATACACGCAGGGTACACGGGAGGAGCGGTAAGGGGCACATTTTTTCGCCAAGTTTGGAACCAGAGAACCAAGCATTGCCTTCGCATTAGAACTCACTTACTCTGGGCAAAGCCTAGGTTATTGCTTACCTAGTTTTTTTTGGGGGGGGGGGCGTGTGTGGCTGTAGAGATGGGGGAGGTGCCCTGGGTTTGGTGGGGTGCAAAGCTGAGCATGTCTTCTTTTGCACACATTTTGGCTTGGGAACACCGACAAGTGCATGCATGGATAGCGACGATGGAGTCGTAGGCAAGGGGGGCGGCTTGTTCAAATATTGACACCCAACTGTGTGCAAAAACTTTAGGGGGTCTGGAGTGGGGGAGGTGGGGGGTTGTTGGTTGGGGGTCTGGGAGGGTGCCCTAGGGGAGTGTATGGGGGGGGGGGGGTTCCAAGTGGTTTGAAAGGGGGGGGGGGGTTAGGCACCTCCGAACAGTTGGGTATGCGGTCCACGATGCCTGACTCACGCACCGCCCCTACCCAAATGGACAACGTGCCATCGGCTTGGGTATGTCCAGCAATGGGTTCCGAAAACCTCAGGGCAAGTGTCCAAAGGCGGTCATGGGGTAGGTGCACAACATGGTGTTCGCGATACACAAGGGAGTGAAGTTGTCATGAGGGGAGGTGTACATCGTGCGGTTCGTAGTATACACAAGAATGGGGGAAGCCAGAAAATTTGAAGATGAGGGAATTAAGAATTTTGGAGAATCACAGAACACGGAAGCTTGCTTCCCTAAAAAAGGATGTCACCGAAGCGGCACGCACACTTCTTTCCAATCCACACAAGTGGTCCAAGCGGCCCACTGTGCCCTACGCTGTGCAACCTGCAACTCACCAACCCAGTGGACGGCGGCCTACGACAGCTTCGCCACATTGAGGTTCTGGTCATCTTCCCATTCCCCAAAGCGCCGGCCCTTCCTTTCCTTCCCTGTTGCCTTGGCGCTTCCTCATCACAACTTGCAGCGGCAATACGTCACAAACATCTGAGGGTACAAATTTTGAACCTCAAGTACTATTGGTGTTGCTGCTGCTGCTGCTGCTGCCATCGGGTTGCCCTTTGGGTGTGGCGGCCACCTGTGACGGGGAAGAGGGGGAGTTCTAGCACTGTCCAGGGAACAGGGTCCGTGGGGGGCGCCTTAGGAAGGTGCGAGAATCCTTCTGTTTTTGGCCAAAACCTCAAAAATGCGGCTGTACCATCCTGGAAAAGGTTCATGAAATTGCTCGGCGCTGAACAAAAATCGCTCCACCATTCCTTACGGACCAACGACAACATACTAGCGTTGACTTTATGTTGGATGTCCTTCTTCCTTGCGAGAATTTTTATCAGGGCACTGCGATGTCCAACTGCAAAGTCTGTTTATGAGCTGTAATTGTGCCATCGACAAAGCCTTCTTGGGTAAATCCCCCCAACTCCCAGGTTTGCGTGTGCTAAATTTTGGGCTTCATCCAATTTAAAAACCTTTTTGACCTTCCCACGCTACGAGTAGGTCCTGCGCTTCGAGGGCATCTTTCACCAAATTGAGATCTTTGAGAAAACTAGTGGGCCGAAGAACTTTTTCCGGGCACATGGTATGGAGCAAAATGGCACATTCGCAATCAGAGTGATGTGGAGCACGTGTGGCAATCTTCACAGACGGAGGTTTTGCAATTGGTAGAGTGGCTCCTCAATCTGAAACCCCCAAAAACTTTCCCGGGTGTCCCATACCCGAGCCTCCCTGCAAACAGCAGGTGCTCCCTGCGGATTGCGAGTGCCCGCCCTTGAAGATTGCCACTGCACGGGGTTTTTGGCCTTGTTCCTTTCCAAGTGGTGACCGCATCCTTCAACTGAAGTATATGTTGTTGCATGTCGTTGGTCACTTTCTGAAAGGGCACACGTGGGCGGACCAAGAACAATTGCCCATCCAGCATTTTTGTCTTTTTTGCGTTTCTGGCGATGGGAAGTGCTAGACAACCATGATAGGGGCAAAGGTGCATTCCACGTGCCCTCTCGCGCATGACCACCTGGGTGTCACATGTGCGCACAAGGGGTCACCCTGCACCAATGTACCGGTGAAATGTCCTGTGCACACGTGTGGCAAGTGGGTTTGCTCCTATGTTGTGGCCAACCATATCTGGGAAGCGCACCCCATGAGACCCCCGGCATTTGTGAATTCTGAAGAGGAACGGCGCGTCGATTTTTGGTGACATTGCAAGCTTAAGCACCTTAAGCACCGATGGATCGCTAAACACAATATGTCCCCCACGTGCCCATTCAGCAAATGGGCCCATGCATAGCAAGGGCAAGGGCCAGAGACATTCTATGTACGGATAGCAGTGGGGAGGTCAGGAGGTGTGGCAGGGTCTTGGATACCGTAGAGGTTTTTGCTCTTATGAGTTGGACACGAGACTTCAAGTACGTTTTCACGTGCGATAGCCACACAAATTGGTGGTCAATAACACCGTGGACGACATAGGTGAGGGTGCCATGGACGCGGGGGGGACGCGGGGATAGGACGCGGGGAAAGAACCAAATTGGGGGGGCGGTTGCAAGCGTCTCCGCAGCCAGTTTCGGCCTTTGGTGCCTTAAGATTCTTTAATTTGCTAAATTTCACACACAAATTAATTACATTCCTCGTTAACAACCGTTGACAACCATCCTGAACAACATCAGAAATGCGGGCACGTGGTAGCACAACAGTAGACGAATTCAATGCCATGCTGTACCGATACTCCATACTATATTGTACACACTAGACATGGAGACATGTATTCATGGAGCACGACCTTTGACATATCTACCCAATTATCGGGGAGTTCCACACGGACCGAGATGAACACATCCACACTGCCAGCACCGGGGCCACCTCCTCCCCCGGGTCCACCAAAATAGCCACCAAACACAACGGAAGGTTGTGAAGGAGACTTCCAACCGAAAGAAGTGTTGGTAACATTTGAAGCTTCTCCCCACAAAGGGAGTAGTAGAAAAAGAAATAGGAGCAATTTCAAGAGCATTTTGAGCTGCATGGAGAAATGACAACAAGTACCACCAAAGCGTGTCACAAGAAGGCACATTCTACTACTCTCTTCTACATATCTAGACGTTTTGGCAAAATACCTCAAAACCGGTACAGCGGGACGCGGGGGGGACACGGGGGGGGGACGCGGGGCGGACGCGGGGATGGCACCCTCGGTCACTTGTGTTTTAAGCTGGGTGAGAGCAGGAGACCCTGAATAGGGATGCGGTACACTAGCTGTTCCTTGTGGTGCACCACAAAAAGTTGCGCTACCGAACCAAAGAATTTTCTATGTGGGGGACGGGAGAGGTGTTTTTCGGTTGTAGAGACAATGGCCAAAAGTAATGAGGGACTGTCGTCATAGGTGGAGAGAGGAGTTTGTCTCTTCAGGATGGATTGAGCCACAGCGAGTAGTGAAACACATCGTGTTGTGATTTTTGAGTCCCAATTTTTCAATTGCAACAATCGGCAAATCTCTATTGAAGAGATCACCTAATCCCCAACGAAGAATCCACCAGTTCTCTTTCGCAGTTGCATGGATGGGTGTGACTTACTTTGAAGGGGCAATAACGAAGTTTTCAACTCCAAGTCTAGAAATCCAGGTGTAGACTTGGGACGGGAGATGGACGCCTGCTAATGATAATCCAGGGGGGTCTCAGCCTTGCGATAACGTCTTCACCTCCTGCATGGGATACTATAAACATATCAAAAAATGATATGATCTACGCACGTCCTCGGACTCCTCATTTCATATGGGGAACTGGGTTGTAGGACACAAAGGTGCATGAAATTGCAACAGCCCTGTATTGTTCCTCAGTCCGCGGTGTCTCGTTCTGGCACATGGATTTTTGCATTATTGAACGAGATTTCGAGATTCTAGAGTGTATAAATGTCAAGCGGGTGATCATGAGGCGCCGTTTGGAATTCCATTTTGGTGCCAAGCATTCGCTCCGCATAGTGCGCTCGCATTCCTAGATGGTTTGAAATGACTCTTCGGAGGTTGGCTTGGAGAAGGAGCTTGCAAGAAGAGTAACAGAATCGTGCACCTCTTTGGACACTGACTAGAGAGGATGCCGGACAGTTGGTATTGGGCCAAGACTCCACATTTGGAGGTGCCAATAACCATAGGGATAGGAGTTGACGTTGGGACTTGGGGCAGTTGGTGAACAGCAAGGAACTTTTCGCTCCACTGATGACGCTGCGAAAAGAAACGTGTTTAAGCGTGGTAAATGGCCACACTATAACTAGTTAGGGCATAGTTCAGCAGCGAACCAGAAAAAGTTGAAGGTGGCTGGGCAATTTATCTATTTGGAGAAGGAGATGGCGTAATACGGATGAATATTGGTGATTGCCATGGGTGGCAGAGTCATGAACCAAGTTGGGACAAACAACTAGGGATCTTGATGGTGCATCTGGATGCGGGCCATTTGAGAAAGGGGACAGAGTGCAAGAGACTGATGTGTCATGCAACACGGAAAACGTATTATGCAAGACATTGGCCCAAGAGCCCTTCATGATGCCATATTCACCTTGGATTGTGGTGGAGGACGCGAAACCAATGGCTTCTACACATAGGAAGAGTGAGAACTAATATACTTGATCAACATCGATCCGAGCCTAGGTTGACAAATGGTGCTGGGATCAGCTTGTGCAGAATGGCCCTGGCATGTTCGAAATGCTTCTTTTCGTGGACCCATCCATCGCCCCCCCCCAACTTTGGCTAGACGGCTCAAAAGAGCTCCCCGAAAGTTGCTACGCCTTCGTTGGGACCCAAAATTTTCGCCGCTATGTTGAAAGGGCTGATTTGGGGGCGCCTCGTCTGATCATTTTTTGATCTGTTTTTCTGCATATGTGCATACCTCACGGAATCCAAATCTCCCATGGATTCACCCCTCCCTCCCTTGCAAAAGGCATAAAAGTACAACAAAAGCATGGGATGCTCAGAGGAAAACCGCGTCCTCCACCTACTATTCCAATCGTGCCAACAGTTGGTCTTGGTGGACATTCAACATCAGCCACTTGAGGCAGCTTGGTGGCACCCACCTTAACATCCACTGTAATGGAAGAGGTGTCCTTAGGGACTAAAGTGGCTGTTAGTGTTGGAAGTGAAACCATCACTCCTACTTACATGGGGCACCACATGCTTCTCAAAAATGTCACATAGAGCAGCTATAAGGAGAGCGATCTCTGTATGATCATCGGGTAAGGTATCCAATGCATGCATATTGAAAAAAGCACCATAACAGTTCTGCCACCAATCCTCCACAAAGATCGTCCGTCACCCACAAATTAATCAGACGCGATAAAATGCATTACATAGCATTCAGAAAAACTGATCAGATTGATATAAAAAATCCCGACATACCGTTCATGAATAAAAAGATAATGGGCTTGTTGCCTGAGCGACTCTTCCGCATCAGTGCACACGCGACTTCCACTCCCGCGATTGTGGCCAAAGAATGAAAAGTGAACACATGTAGGCAGTAAGAGCAGGTATCCTCGTTCGATGTTTGAAAATCAAAGGAAAATTTGCAGCAACACTCTTCAGAACTCCGCGTGATCAGGTGTTTCCGCTAGTAATGTCGCTTCCCGCCATCGATGGAAATCGTCCGAATAAGGTTCATCTTCAAGCCATCAATAACCGGGCAGCAATAGGCGGCATCGCTGCAAGACGGGTATGTAATCACTGTTGATGGCACACTATGTTCCACACGCACTCCGCAGCCTAATGAACATTTCCCCATCTTGTTGATGCGTGTCATCACTGCTGCATACGTGCACACAAATGTACATGTGCCACGTGGCATGCACTGTGGGGCGCGACCACACTATGACTGCAATATACACCGAGACTCGGATAAGTGTCCATTTTGTTGCCTGTCCCACGTGTTTTGCCGTGCCAACCACCACAAGGTAGTGCTTGGATTTCGGTTTCCATATGGATGATTTTGACGCCACAAGGGCACAATCAAGGAATAAGGGCCATTCAAGGTAGGAGCATGTTGGCGTGGCAACATTACCGCAAGGAACTGGTTTACGGGAACAGCGACAGCCGATACCTTGCACGTGTCCACCATGTGTTGCAATTCGCGTCTACGTTTTGTAGGAGTTGAAAGAGAATACCCTTAACGGTAGCAAAAGTGAGTCCGAGCTCCAATGGCCCAAGCGCGCGAATGACGGATCTCCATTTGCCTTAGACGGCCATAGGCAAGTAAGAAGCTCCCTCGCAATGCGCGGCACCCCAAGCCCGGCCGCCTTGGGATTATCGGTATGGTTCCTTGACCTCCAACGGTGTCAAAGGTGTGGGCGGCAAATAGTGATACCACATGTGGGCACTAAGCCGTAAGGGATGGTGCTGCGCGCAAGGTGGGAAACCATTGTCGTGGGGTAGAACGCTACGTTTCATGCTGAAGTGGATTGCAATGGATGAAGCAAAACGCAACAAGACATACGTACCGGGCATAACACCACGCTCTTTGTGCGACGGACACCAATGAGAAATGGTTGGCGACGTCACACACACACACACACACAAGTGTGTTTCTCGCACCGTTGGGGCTTTGCTGTTTGCCTTTGGCTTTGCGGTTGACACACACACACACACCCACCCACACCCGTATCACACGAATTGCACATACGCATGTGCGCGCGCACACACGCACGTACGCGCGCGCGCACATACGCACACATAGGTGGCACTTTGTTGTCGATGCCTCGAGCAATAGAGTGGGATTTCAACAACACTTGACTAACAACTCGACGACCTGAGTTCGATTCCCGACAAGGAGAGTCATACTTGACCCACTCGTGTGCAGGCACTGGAAGTGTGCTCAAGACCATACGAGATTAATCAAGAAGAGACAGGAGCGAACAAAGCCGCGACGACCAAGGGGGATGGTGCCCTACAATACACCACCGGACTGAGACAGAACAACGGACGACGAAGCGAGGAAGGGGATATCAACACACTGGAGGCAAGTGGCAGAGCCTAAGAGATTGGGTGGTGCCGCGCCAACAGCATGTGTTTTTATCCCTGGAGCATAGTTGAGCGGTTACAACACTTGACTAACAACTCGACGACCTGAGTTGGATTCCCGACAAGGAGAGTCATACTTGACCCACTCGTGTGCAGGCACTGGAAGTGTGCTCAAGACCATACGAGATTAATCAAGAAGAGACAGGAGCGAACAAAGCCGCGACGACCAAGGGGGATGGTGCCCTACAATACACCACCGGACTGAGACAGAACTACGGACGACGAAGCGAGGAAGGGGATATCAACATACTGGAGGCAAGTGGCAGAGCCTAAGAGATTGGGTGGTGCCGCGCCAACAGCATGTGTTTTTATCCCTGGAGCATAGTTGAGCGGTTACAACACTTGACTAACAACTCGACGACCTGAGTTCAATTCCCGACAAGGAGAGTCATACCATTTCACATAAGCAACGTTCGATCAAGCAAATGGATGTAAAATCAATCGTTGTCGGTGCGCTTGAGTTGCACCTCTCTTGGCAGAGAGCAACTCAGCACCGCACAAATACGATTGCCAAGCATCGGTATCGATCCAAGGTTTGAGAACAGTGACACCTAAGTCACGAAACGCAGCCTGTTTGGCCTCCCATTTCGCACATCACCAACACACACCACATGCGAACATGACCGCGAGGCGCAAATTATGGAATTTCTTTTTGAACGCTCGTCGTGAAGCATGTGCGTGCTTTTCGTGGTATCTCAAACCGTTGTGCCATAGGCAGTGGACTTGCCCCCTCTCGCAAGCCCGCAAAAGCATTATGTGGAGCCGTTGAGCCACATCGACTCCCCAGTCCTCAGAACCCAACCTTTCCGCCCCACGATGGGGTTTGTAACGCCTCAAGTTACGTCCATGGCCTACAACGTCGATCATATGCAACGCAGGTACAAGTTGGGGGGGAGGGTTCCCAACTAGGACATCCTCTGGGGCCATTCCTTTGATTATTTCCACCTTGCTTTGCCTATGGTTTAGTGATGTCCTCACAACGGAACATTGAACCACCGTGATTGTGAGAAAGACTCCCTCGGGGTCCAAAGTTGCCTGTGCCACGGCATGTCATGTCAATGCATGGACATTCTTAATTATTTCCCAACGCCCTCGTGATTACCCCCCCAGTGCGGCAGCGGGCAAGTTGGCCAATCCCCTAGAATGCAGGGCTTCGGTTTTTCTTAGATCATCCCCATTTCCAACGACAACCCCATGAAATATTTTCCAAGGTTCTTGGCTGTCGGAATAAAGAGTTGCCCAAGAATTTGTGTTCGCAAGTCGTTTGAGCCCAGCTAGCAGTTCGCGTATCAACGGGGGGCACCGCCCGCTTTGTACACTTTGCTTTCCCCTTTCACACTCCCCTCCACCTTTGGAATCCACAAGGTCGCGATTGTGCTACATCCGGCAATCCACAATCCACACACAAATTTGGTGAGACGAAGCAGAAGGGTGGAGAGCGACGGAGCCGGAAGCTCTGTAGGGGCAGATTTGTGGTTGACGAGATGTGTATCCCCGCATGCGTGCAAGGGCCGTGTATAGTGCTTGGCAGTGCTTGGCACATACTCCCCATGATGGGCCGTCCCTTAGCCCGGTGGCAATGTGCCTCTCTGTGTCGCTGCCAACTTGCAGGGCCATGGCGGAGTTGGATGGTGAGTTGTGGAACGAAAAATTGGACTGGGGTGACTTCTATAGAGAGGAGAGGCAGAAGCAGAAGGCTGTGCTGCAAGCCCGGAAGCAGCTAGAGGAGCGGATTGCCCAGGACAGCGAATTGCAGATCGAAATGTGGCAGCGGATGATGGAACAGCGGGACGAGGATATCCACACGTTCATCTCAAGCTTCTTGAACAACAAGCGTTGGCATTGGGTGTCCGCAGAGATCAACGAGCGAGAGGCGCTGGAACGTCGCATGCTCGTGCTCATCGAGCGCCACAGTTATGAGAGGTGTGGCGTTGCGATGCGGTCATGCTGAAACCACAGACGTAGGATTCCGGCAAACCCGACATCAAAAATCAATGCTACGGAGCAACGCAGATTGAGTGGCTGTGTTGGGGCCGACTGCATTGTTGTCAGTGCGGAGAAGAGGGACGCCTGCAATGCTGCAAGGAAACAGATTTTTGGCCTTGAACGTGGGGTGGTGCAGGGAGCAGACGCACGCTGTTGCAACAGTTGTGTGGCAGTAACCGGAACAGTGCGTGCGGTGGCGTTACCTCAGGCACAGGGCATGACACAGAGCCTCGCGGCTTGGCGTCGCAGGCACCGTACGGCGGTGGCTGCGATGGCTGACCAAGCGGACTGCAGGGGCTCAGCCGACCCCCCCAGCGCCTCGTGGCGGAGTAGCGTCGCTGAGCAACGGAGCCATCGGCGGGCGGGGGGAGGGAAGGCTCGTTTACCGAAGAAGCAATCGTCACAACTCGGTCAGTGGGGGGGGGGGGGGGGCAGGGGATCCCGCACCCAGCGGGCCACCGCTGGGGCCCGTGCGGAGCAGGGCACCTGGGGCTCACGCACACGGAAACGCAGAGAGGCAGGTTGTGGACGGCCTGAGGACGGAGGTGTGTGGGCAGCAAAACGACCCCCACAACGACCAACACAACCCCCAATACGCCAACTACTGGGCGCCGCTGACGCGCAAACGGCACATCCCGCCACAGCCCCGGCACACCAACCACTGGGCTCCGCGAAGGCGGAAACGACACCAGCAAGAGCACCGGCCGCAGCGGCCGACAGAACGCAGCGACCCGACGCAACATGCGAAGGGAAGAACGGGTGACTGTCCAGGGCCCCGTACAGAAACAGCAACCCGACGGAATGTCACGCGGGGGGAGGCAGACGGAGGGGCAGCCATGGGACGGCAAAGGGGAGGGCAGGCACAGGTTTGTGTGGTTGTTGCGAGCAATGAATGTTTGGACAGGCAAGGCCGAGTGGGGGAACGAACACGTGGCCCGTGCCTCCCTCGAGTCCGGAGCCAACCCACACACACCCCCACGCACACCACCGGCGCATCGCGTAAAGGGAGTGAGGTGCCGAGGGGGACCACCGAAAGACAGTGACAGAGGCCGGCAGGGCAGGGCAGACAGCAACACGTGAGGTCCCGTCACACGATGGGGCATTGCGTGTGGAGCTCGTGTGGATGTGGACGTGCATCCGAAGCACGGCACAGGGTAGCACGCCACGTCACAACCGGGAGCCCAGCACGGCCGGGAAGTTCTGTCCCCCCTGGAGGACCGCGCTAATGAAGGCCTGGGGCGGGCGCAGTGCTGCGGACGGGATTGGGCTGGCCGATGTGGTATGGCAATGCACGCTGCCTGGAGATGGGTGCCCGTTGTCGCCGCTCTCAGCGCAAGGAAACATCGAGCTGTCGCTGACACCTCTCCCGGGGGGGCGGCATGGCGGCTGCCACAAAGCATGCAGTGCAGGTGGTCGAGGGTTCGAACCCGGCTGGCACCACTGCGGAGGGGTTCCTGCCATTGTCCCGTGAATGGCGCGGCACACATGGGGCCTGCAGATCGCAATCACGGGACAACCGTGCTGCCCCTGAGCAAAAGCCTTCATGCGATATCCGTCCCCATGCGCGCGCGCGCACACACACATGGGCAGAGGAGCGGGGCACTGCTGCGCAGGGGTGGCCGCACACGAAGGGCCACTGCTGCTCCCGCCGGTCAGCCACACGACACCAAGGCACACGCTGCCAGCCAAGCGGCGGAGACCAGGAGGACTCTCAGTGCCCGGCCCTGGCAAATGGAGCCCGGGGAGCACGGAGGCAGAGTCGAAGCCCAAGCACCAGCAGCATGGGGCCAGCTGGGCAATGGCGGATAGGGGCTGCGGTCAGCGCGACAGGTGCAGTGACCGGCTTTGATATATCTGGAGCACCCCTGACCTTTCTGACCCATGCGGGTGTCCCTCCCTCATACGGTTTTGTTGGCCCAGAGGGGGTGTGTTTGGGGGGGGGGGGGGGGCGACTATATGGATTTGTGTAAACTCAGTCAGTAGCAACCAAATGATGGGAGGGGGTGGGGACCAATGTCATGCATTGCCGTTTGATAGATACG
>OZ038384.1:78235876-78383579 GCA_964036045.1 Eutreptiella sp. 'Long Island Sound 2002'
CCCTTCTGTTGGCCTTGCGTGGCGTGCTTGAGGCCAACGAATACGTGCACTGCAACTCGCCCACAATCGCCCATGTGGCCTTTGCCTTGACACCTTTCCGGAGGCACCACACCTGACAGACATCTGCCATCTCAGGCTCAGGGCGGTACGCCAAGCAGGCGAGAGCACGGACACCCTCCAACTTGAGCTCATGGTCCTCCTGGTTCTCCCACATCGCTTCCAGCAGCACCGACACGAGGTCCGTGGAGCTGACCTCCACCAGTCCGGAACACATGTTGGTCACGATCCGCGCCACAAGGGTCATGATGGACAGGTTGGACTGGAAGGCCTTGGCCACCGCCACCAGCGTTGCAACGGTGCCATTATCCACAAGCTGCAGCAGTGCAGGGCGGAAGAGACAGCCACTACGTGGGTCCCCATGGGTGCTCAAGTACCCGTATTGTCACCAAATGATCACCCAAACCCATCCTACGGGCAGCAGAAGAGTTTTGGAAAAAGTCGAAATCTGAAAAACTTTCAAGTGTCACTAAACAGCCTACGCAACAGCAATTTTGGGGCTTTCAGAGGGCCCATGGCACGAGCTACATAGGCCTAGCGGCCACTACGCGGTTGGGGCAGGGCCCGCGCTCGCAGTTGTTTCACCCGACACAGACGGCGCAGGGCAGACAGTGGGAGTGCTGTCCGCAGGCAGGCCGGCCGCGGTCCTTCCACGCCCTCAACAACCCCGTTGCTGCATTTCTTTCAGGATGGAGCCGTGAGGTCAGTCCGCGTCAAGAGCCCAAAGGCCGCGGTTCAGCAACAACTGCACCCTGCTCGTGCCCCTCTCTCTGGTACAACAATCTGCCTTACCCCCCCCCTGTAACCTCCCCACCAATGTCGTGACGGTTCCCCCCCAAAAGGGGGGGGGGGACGGTCACGAAGTGATGGTTCCCCCCCTGTGGGGGGCCTCAATATGGTCAGGTTGCAGTGTCCACATTAGGCTCTGGCCACGCCTGCCCCGCTGGGGGGGGAGGGGGCATTGCACCACAAAACTGTACCACAGTATCACAGTGTAAATCAGCTGCGGCGCCTTCGGCGCCTTGTAAAAATTTTCTTTGGTGCCTTTGGCGCGTAGTATTTTCTATGCTTTTTGGGCCAAGGTGACCGGTCCCCCCCCCAGGGGGGGTACAAAGGGGGGGGGGGGATACAAGGGGGGGGGTACCTACCTCAAATCCAATCCACCTCAAAATGTGGTCGTCCAAAGCTCTGCACACCTCCAATGGCCAATGGCACGGGCAGTGACATTCCCCGTTGCAGAACACCTCCGAGCACACACCTCTTGGACATTGTCGTCTGACTTGAGTGAGAGGAAGCGCAGGGCCACACATGAGTAAAACACGGTCCGCTCGGCATGTGGGTGGTTGCTAATGGCCGCCAGGAGACAGGGAATGCCTCCCTGTGCCACCACTTCTGCGCAGTTCGGCTCGCAGTTGGCGACCAGCAGCGACAGTGCCCGGGCGCCGTTCTTGGCCACCAACACCGAAGTGGGGTGGGCTTGCATGGCCGCACAGATGGCAGAGACCGCCCCATGCCCGCGCACCATGGTCTTCATGACCTGGTGCGCAGCCACCGTGCCCAGCACTACGCACCCCACCTCCTGCAGTTTGGCATCCGCTGAATGCTGCTGCATCCCCTTCACCACCAGGTCAAGGGCTGCGGTTTTCTCGAGGTCCTGCGCGCGCCAAAGGCTGGGACGGCGCCAGGGGCAATGCATACCGGAGGGGGGGATATCAGGAACATGCGACATTTGGAATGGCGAAATTTGGTGAAACTTTGGCACCGCTTCTTAAATGCCACTGCAAAATTTGATACAAAATCAGATTGCCTTCGGCAAGGCTCTTGGAAGAGAGACAACTGATGGGCTTGATTGACGTACACAGGCGGGCGGCCCCTTGGTTTGGATGCCACCCAACTAACTGCATGGATCTCCATGGGTGCTTGGGTACCTGTGTTGTCACCAAATGATCACCCAAACCCATCTCAGAGGGGCTTGAAGGAGTTTGGAAAAAAATCATTTTTTCGAAAAATATCAGCTTCCATTCACTAAAAACAGCCTACAAAAAAGCAATGCCGTAGCTTGCGGGGGCCCCATGGTCCAAGCTACATGGGTCTAGCAGCCTCCACGTGGGTCCCCATGAGTGCTCGAGTCCCCGTATTGTCACCAAATGATCACCTAAACCCATCCTAAGACCGACTTGAGGGTGTCAGAAAAAGTTAAATTTCGAACATTTTCAGCCAACCCATGCCAGCCTGAAGAACAGCTAACCTCACCGCCAAGGGCCCTTAGGGGGCAGGGGGGTACCCACAGTTTGGACCCGAGACCCCGCCATTTGATCGGGGTCCACATATAAAAATAACTTGATCAGGACCTGGGTCTAAGATGACGTATACCGGCCACAATGCGCCAAAAAACGGTTTTGAACCCCCCCCAAAACCCAATTGGCATCTTGGTACGGGGGGTTGCAGTGGTCAAAATTGAAACATCCATTCGGGAATCATCCCCCAAAATTCATAAAGGGTTGGACATTCAATATCATACCGAGCGGTATGCTTTGCAAATGACCCCAAAATAGGGCGGGAAGAACATTGCTTTGCCGGGGGGGGGGGGGGCATGGAAGCCCGTTTGCCCAACCCCCCCCCCTCCTTGGTCCCTGTGCCGGGAGGGGGGGTTGGGGTCTGGGTTGCCCTACCTGCCGTGCCGGGGGCGGGGGGGGGGGGGTATATGGCTCAAAGTGATCCCCACGTTGCGCTGATCATTCCGACTACACATATGTGGGGGGGGGGGGGGGGGGTGGCACAAGGCCTTGGTGGTTGGCTTTGTTAGCCTGCGGCGGCGCCTATTGGCCTCTCGCCTTTGAACCTTCTGCTATGACAAGCAGGCATCCGTACTACTGCGGGCATCCGCACTGCCGCGGGCATCCACCTTCCTGGGTGGGAATCCAGAATGCAACTTCTGCCCATGGCGTCCTCCCCTGATGGCCTGATCAGTGCCCGGTATGCAGTCATCACGAAGACCCTAGGCTGGGAGGTGCTCACCACAACCAGCAGTGTGAATGTCACACAAGGCCATGGGTGCTAGCTCACCGATGTGTGACTTGCTGGTAGTGCGTTGCAGTAATATCTTCTGCGCTCTGCACCATTCATGGCGAGCGCGTTGCAACAATATCTTCGCGCAGAGTATTCGCACTTTGTCCACGGCAGAGTATCTTCCTTGCTGGCGGTAATGAGCAGCCCCGCCCACCAACACGCCCCACAAGAGTGCACGGCAGTGCCCGGTCCATCTTTAGGGACCATCCCCCACACTACCAACCCAAGCTCAACTGTCCACTGCAGGCCACCCTGGCAATGCAGTCCGACGGAGCGGTGGCAGGCCCTCACGCTCTACCAGGCCTCCCTTCGCCGATGCCTACCTGGGAGCTACGCCTGTGGTCCTCGCGCTGTACCCGTGGAGGGGGGGGGATTTTTGGTGGAAGAAGCTTTTCGGTCCAAAATTTGTGTTCCGGCGTGTTTGGTAGCCACATCGTTACACAAAACAAAGGGCCCGGCACGGACGCCCAATTCTGGACCCCCCCATGTCCGTGCACCCCCCCCCGCCGCCTCCGCAGAGCAATGTTCGAGTCGCCTAGGGTGGTATATGGCCCGTGTGTGCGTTTGATCTAACAACCTCTCTTCGAGGTGATTCCTAGATTGTGGCACAAGAACAAGCATGTGATTGTGAATGTTGGTTGTTATTTCCTATGGGCCTTAGGTTGGTTGTTGTTTTTTCATCTATATTGGCTTCTCGGTGCTTGCTGCAGTTTCTTGGCCGCTCCTGGATGCTTGCTGTTGTTTCGGACATCAAAACACCATGGCATCATTTGGCATACTTTTGTTCTGCCAAATTATGCCATTCCAAATTTCACCCCTTCCTAATTTCCCGCCCTCTGATATGTGTCACGTGTGCAATCCCATGATCCAGGTTTTTCACTACATGTGGTATTTGTGGGGTTCGAAGTGGTGGCTTGTCACGAGTACTAGGACAAGGGGGGATTCGTCCGAAAAATTATGCGTTGCAACTTTTTTTGGTGCTAAAAATTCTGTTCTAGATCCATTTCATTGATGGACACTTCGAGCAAGATGCTTGTGGCAACCAATGCAATGCTTGCAGGATGTTGTGGTCATGCTCTTCATAGCATGTGCACTTTCTGACTGCACCTCTTTAGAACTCAAACAGTAAAAGAAACTGCAGTCAATCGATCCCCCTCCCCCCCCACACACCTAAATGGGAAAGGGACACGGGGTGTGACATGAGGTTTGCAAACATGACAAGAAGCGGTGGAGAGGACATTGCAAACACATCCTTACAACAGCTCCATGAAGTGCGACCAATATTTCGAACAGAATTTGCTTGACAGAATTTGCTACAATCCCCCTTTAGGATTGCTGCATGGTGAGCTGAGGGGCATGGGAGCACGTCAGCAGGCAACCGCACAAAAAAAGCTCATCAGTGGCAGATGTCCATAGGCGCCTTTCACTACGAGAGGGAGACCATGTGCAAGCAGGTGGACGCACTCTAAGTGTGGCCGAGTGCGTGCCAATCTTGTGATGTGTCCCTGATCACAACACTAGACCTAAGCTATGGTCATGTGGTGACGACTATTCTGCACAGTCTGCCAGCAATACAAAGACGTCATCGCTAAGCTATCATCGGGAACCCAATATTTGTTTCTGATCTTTGGGGGAACGGCACATGCATAGGATTTACCACCCTACGCCCTTCACCCCACGAGGCCAAGCTGCGCATTTGCTTGAGGATGGGGTAATCATGGCATTGTATGGCACAATGGGAGTCACACCCGTGCTTCAAGGATAGATACTAGGAGGTGTATGCACCGTGTTGCCAAACGGCGTGGCTGTGCGGCTATGTGGTGAGGTGTTCTGAATCCCCCCCCCAAACCACCAAAGGAATAGGGCATGGGTAGGATTGCAATGAGGATTGCAATGTGGAATCTGAAAAAACAAAACGACAAATTGTAGTGTGTGTTATGCAAATGCAGCATGCTTGCACTAAGCAGTGCTGAAAATTACATAGTGGAAACGTTGAGGGCATACGTGCAGAGGTTTGAGAAATGAGAAAACAGAATGAAAATGGGGGCAGTGGGTGAAAATTCTCAATTTCCCCTCCTTTTTCAGCATCCCGGTTGCCATGTTTTTCCTACTACGAATGTCCTCCTCGTTGTTGCCTTTTTGAAAAACCGTTCAACACCACTCACAGACAGAAAAACAGGAAAAATGTGAACTCACTTTACTCACCGAAAAGTCAGTGAGCTTACAGCTTACAGTTGGATGGGATGTCACTCCTTTCATGTTGCTTTGTATCTCCCTTGACGTGCATTCACTCCCAAACAGGGCATCCTCCAACACACACAGACGTCCGCTCTTGCACATACCTAACGATTCAGCGGGCAGTACCACCCTTCACCCTTGTTGCCCGAACCGCACCCCATCATGACAAGAAGGAGTGGCATCTACACCCGACCCCACAGCAATGTCGCCCCAACACTCATCGGGGCCACCCAAAAATTGGCTGGGGAAGAATTCAGAAGCGGCACCAACGGGAGGGGCAGTAACACGCTGAAGAATCTGGAGGGTGGGACTGGCAGCCCTTGCCATCAATAATAGCCATCCTCAATTGACAAACATCTTCGGCCCATTCTGGGCAAAAACATGGGAGAAGATAACAGACGTAGCACTCAGATGCACACCTGACACCGTACAAGCGACCGGTAGCACAGTGCTGAGAGGGCATCAAAAGCTGCAATCATGACCCGGGTGTCAGCAGTGTGATGCTGTATAGCCCGGACACACACGTCCATTCCTCCTAGAAGCATCAAAGACGGATGTGTTGGTTGGCTGTACAACGATGGTGTGCGACGGTGTGCGTGCTCCGCAGGTCACAGATGTGCACAGACACACACATGAACTTGGGCAGAACGTCCGTGTCAGCAGCAAAGCCAACTTTGACGTCCTGAAAATACGTACGCTGCACGAAATCCACATAAGTCTGCCAGGGTGACAGTACGTGCTGGACTGTTCTTCTTCTTCTTGGATGTGTGGGTGTGTTCAATATGGATCAGGAGCACCAAACCCCGCAAGCTGCTCTTTTGCCCTCCATTGTTTTTTACCGCACGATGCGCACGTACACACACATACCTGCTCTTGTATACATAATGAACACCACTACAAAATTGTAACTCCATACTGCATACAGGCGACATATTTGGGCTCAGTGGAAGATTGTCCATCGCTCTTGGCATTTGAAGTAAACAAAATGTGCGCAGGATGAAAGCCCCGCGCAGGGCTCATCCAGGCCTGGTGCAGGTGCAGGGTTCCCTGCACTGATCCACATGCACAATGCTGCTTAGGCTTTTGAATGCGCCCATCTGCGCATGCAACACGGAAAACAATTGTGCATTTGGAGACCGAACACTTCTTCGGGTTCCTGCAGCGGATCCATTCCTCACCTAAACCGCCCATAATGGCGTGTTCAGCTCCCTGACGCTCGCCCTGATGACCATAGCTGACCCTTCCCTTCGGCCCAACCGAAACGCGGTGACAGCCAAGGCATCACCTTTTTCTGCGATCTTCGCAGTGGACTGCTCGGAGTTGAATGCCAAGCAGATGAAAGTATTGCTGCAATTGCACTGAAGGCCCCGGGCGTCAGGGAAAGCCTGGGCTGCAGTGATCAACGCCTCAAACGCTGCGCTTGCTGCAATGCGTTCCTTGACTGCGGCAGCGCTGCTCGACAGTACCAAACGATATACAACCCACACCGCACGGCTCTGGATCTCCACGCTGCTGGCGTTGCTCTCCATCACAGTGGCGATGGCCTGCACACAGCGAACCAACCTCAGATGCATACGCTGGCATGCAAACGGCTCATCGGTGCGGAGCTTGTGTGGCCCTTGTTCATACCCATGCCCCCCCCCTTCCAGAGAGTAAATAAAGGAATGCACTGGGTCCAATTGGAAAGCCAGCGTCTTCCGCTGCAGCTGCAGGACCAGCTGCATTGTCACAGTACATTGTCATGAATACGGCGGCGAAGCCGCCGCCACAGATAGGCCATAGGCGTTGCTGGGACAAAGGGGGGGGGGGTTACAGATGACGGCTGAGGTTGGCACTTGGAGTGGTTTTATTTGTGAAAACAAATCTGCGTCCCTTCAGAAACCCCGCTGCAGGAAGGGGGGAGGGCGCAAGCAGGTCTCAAAGCGCTCTACACATGCACGTCCTGGTATGCATATGCAGAAGGGGGGAAGCAGATTCAGGTTAGGTATCACGCAAAATCGCGAAATTGCGCTCCTGCGCGAGTGGAGAGGATCCACCTTCTTCCGGGGGCAGACCTCGCAAAGCTCAAGACCATTGGGTGGGCTTATGCCAGTTGCGGCATCTACTATTTTCCTGCGAGTGCCACAGCAGCGTTTCGGTACTTGGCACCAGCACCCACGAACAATAGTGGTCTGCCGCCGCGTCTCTCACGCCCATGCCAAAAGACGAGAGAGGCAAGTCATGGGGCAATGCTGCCCATTTGACTGATACAGCGGCAGCGGGTTTGCAGGGGCTGGGGTCCCGTGTCCGCAACATCAGAAATGGGCTGCAGTCTCCAGCCGTGCTGTGATTCGATGAGCGGCGAGAGCTCTCACGAGTGTGACCACCGCTTTGCCCCCCCCTGTGCCGCAAAACTGCGGCCAGAACAACAGCGGCCAGATGGGGATCACCGTGCCCAGACAGTGCTGTGCTAGCGCTAAAATGGGGGGGGCAAGAGCAAAAAGAAAAATGCCAAACCAAACCTTGGAAGACGGTGAAAATGAGTGTACAAGTGACTGTGTAACTTGCCTTTCGTTGTTGTTCGCAGATCTGGTGGGATACGCAGAGCGTCATCTCACAATCTTGGAATTTTTCGGGAGGGATGGTTGGCATGATGCCTCATTGTATTGCTGTTTGCAGCCAGTGGCGCCTATGGGCCTCTCGCCACTCACCCTTGTTCCATAGGCTGCGGCGCCCATCGGCCTTGCGCTTCCTCTCTCTGCCTGGCCTATCCTTCCCCACCTACACCCCCTTCCTTTCCCTTGGTCGGTGGTGCCCCCGGAGCCCCCGGACTGTCCCCGTTTCACCGCTCGGTGTCGGGGCGCCACAGAGGAGGGCACCGGCCCTCGCCATCGGCCAGGGGGCGTCCAAGCGGACACCCCCATGCCGGTGGTGGCATGCTCCAATGGCCCTCAACCGCCAATCCACCGGCGCTCACCCTCCCCAAGACAATCAAGAGAAAGGACCTTGCCCACCAATGCCCAAGCAAGAAGGGGTGGATACCACCCCTGGGACGAGTGGGAATGGACAAAGGACCCATTCTACGAGCGTGGCGGTGGAAGCCACGCCGGGGGCCGAGGAGAACCCTCCCCAACGAAGGCTTTTGGCCTTTGAATCCACCGTCCTCATTTCAAAACCACACCTGAAGGACTTCCGCCGTCACAACAAAGGCCTTGTGGTCTGACAGCCACCCAATGGCGTTCAATGCCCAAAGCTGCAGTGCAGCCTCCGACAGGTGCTGATGCATGGCCCGCATGACATGCTCCAGCACCGCAACGTCCGCAGACAACAACACCGCCGCGTGCTTCTCGAAGGATGCCAGGCTGGCCACAGCCTCACAGGCGTAGGCCTGCAGGCTGGCAGTGGAATCTGGCTGGTCAAGGGCTGCCACGACGTACGGGATGGAACTTTGTATGTCGAACAGTGGCAGCTTGGAGATAAGGAGGCAGCTGGCACGCTGGATGCCTGGGCAGAGACGTGGTGGGCAAAGATGCGCAAACCAGGACGGGGCGGGGGCATTCCCTCCAGCACTCCGTGTTAGCCGGTGGTTGTGGGAGGTCTTGTAATTTTTGTGCACGTCAGCGGGCGCCGATAGCAGGGCAAAATATCATTGGGTTAGGGCTACAAGGGGTGGGAGCGGTGTCACGCTATCAAAAATATATGTTTCAAAAACTCTGATTTTTGAGCTGCCTTGGGTGAAAAGCTGCATGAGCAGGTTCAGCCAGGCGCACCGCTCAACAGTCGCTACGTAACATGCACCATCCTTCCCGCTGGATGGCCCCTGCATTTACCAGATGCTCCCCGGTCTGCACTTGTGCGGCAGAACAGGCGACACCAACGCACACCGCACGCACCAAGGATGTCCATGCTCGCTTCGTGGAGGAATGCAGCCACTGCATCCCTGCATGTTTGTGGGGATTAAGAAAGCACGGCAGCTTAGCGAGTCAAGAGGGTACGTTTGCCCGGCGCGCCCAGCATCCAAATGAATGGTCCGGCCATCAATCACAATGCTTTACCCCCAAACATCACTCCCTCCTCTAGCTCAGGACCCCTAAGCACAAGCACATTGTATCACTGTTGGCATGACTGTTGCCAACAAATGGGACGATCACATGCACCCTCCCCTTGTAGGCCCCATCATGGCCACCCACCTCAAAATCAAAGAATCCCCTTCTTGTGCGTGACAGATAACTCAAGTGGCCATACTGAACAGTGGGAGTCCTTAACCCCAACTCGAGGGGCCACACCAAAGCGTGGGAAAACTTTGCCCGACGCGCCCGGCGTGCGCCCGGCGCGCTACCGTGCTCTGCGAGAGCACCGAGAGCACTGATATTAAGTGATCACGAGACCTTGAATGTGCAAGAGGAATCGCCTGGGCTCGAGAGGACGGCGATGAGGTCGCAAACCAGCAAGAAAAGTGCAGGAGGTCCTTGTTGCACTCATTTGACATTGTTTGATCAGCCAAAAATGCACAACCCCCCCAAAGAACACGATGAACCTTGCCCCTAGGCATGCACCTCGCAATGAGTGGATCCCCATCCATACCTTCATGGGTGCGGTTAGCAACCATGGTGCGGTTCAAGCAAGGCACGATCCCACGTCGAACTACTCGCAGAGAATGGCTGTGTGCCAACGTGTAGGAGAGCAAAAACAACGGTTGAAGGAAGTCTATATCCGTGCTATGCTCCGCAATAGTCATCAGTCCTTCCACAATACCGGCGTTGATCATCTGAGATTGGCAGCACTCGTGTTGTGCCAAAAATCCCAGGAACGTGACAACTTCCACTTGAGCCTGAGGCACACGGAGCAACGACATGTGACCGTCACCATTAGAGGTCGAAGAAGTGCACCATGGGGAGCTAAATGGTACCTTTTCATCGCTTCGGAACATCAAAACAATGGATGCTCACGTTCTTAGGCATCGTTTTAAGCATCGGGGAGCAAAGCTCCGGCTTTGAGTCACGCGATTATTGTCATGCAAAACGAACACACATTCACTCAAAAGCGATTAGCTATTTGTCTAACAAGGGCTTTAGGAGTGGGATGACCGAAACGAATACTTGGGAGACCCCGTTTTCATCACAGGGTTGGGCATTATTTTCCATGTGTTGGTGGTTGCACAATCTGGTGCCCACACGTGCAACTACTGGGGGTGCCCACCGCCTGCGACCGCCTGCGACCGCCTGCGACTGCCTGCGACTGCTTAAGAAAATTTTCGTACACGTCTATTACAGATGGCATAACCCATACACTCACTCCCCCAATCCCTCCAACCCTCCCGGCCTGCCTCCCTCCGTCCCTACAAGTGTGCCATGCATTAACTCATTGAAGGAAAGACATATCACAATTGTGTCTTGCACTAAATAGTAGCATTGCAAATGGCTTGTTGCCTGCCTCATTGTCAACTCAAGTGGTTGGATGCAGGGAGCCTTGGCCTTTTGCCACTTGGCACGATGAATACGCACCTTGTTAGCTTCCATTGGATCTGTCGCTTGCCCCTTTTGCTTGGCGGCCTTTTGTAGGGCATTGCGCGTGCGCTCATTCCTATCTTTTCGAACATTTAAGATGCCTTGCAACGCCGGCGACCTTGAGACGGCCTAGTGGTCATTGTATCCCTCTTCCTCGGGTGCTAGACGATGGCTATCAAAAGAACGCAACAAGCAACCACCGGTGGCACATCAAATTGTGAAGCCAATGGAGGATACCCATTTTTGCGCCAAGCTTTTGCATGAAGGTCACAAAATACTTTTTGGGCCTCACGTGCACGAGAACGGACATCAATAATGAGAATAGGAACCGATTTGCCACGGCAGCAAAATTTGGTCCTTTAGACCCCATCGTCACTTTTTTTTCACAGTCATGACGTCATCTACCTATGCAATTGTTACTTTCGGGTACAAAACCGTTTTTTTCGGTTAAAATAAAAATGTGGTGAAAACTACTTTCATGGCAAAGAGCACAAGAAAATATGTGCGTACACGGGTCACAAGCCGTAGTACAACTGCGTGCAGCCCTCAGAAGGGGGTTTTTGGCCAAAAAAGGGCATCTCAAGCGCTTGCGACCGCCTGCGACCGCCTGCGACCGCTTGCGACCGTGGGCACCCCCACTTCAGCAAAGCAACGGGCACCAGCTCCTCGGCCAAAATCAATTGAGCACGGTAGGGTCTGAACGTATGGTGCCGCTTCTACACTTCATGATTCCAAATAAAGTAAGTAGGCAACGATGGTTTTGACAAATCAAGCGGACAATTTGTACCACATGTGCCTTTCCTTTGGTCTGACCTAAAGATCACCCTCCGCATGTACGCACCAAGAGAATCGTGAATGCTGTCGATTAAGGTATCACAGTTGAAACATGGCACCCAAGCATGCGAACCATGAGCTTATGGTTGTCGCCTTCTCACATTTGCCGTGCGACAGCTTGTTTCAGCAATCACGACATCCTACCGTTGCCAAAATCTCTTTTCGCTCACATTTGCCGTGCGACAGCTTGTTTCAGCAATCACGACATCCTACCGTTGCCAAAATCTCTTTTCGTACCTGTGGTGTGTCCGAACCCGGCACCATGACGTCGTTATGGTCGGCCAATATCAACAGCAGAAGTGGCGGCTTGGGAGCCAGCTTGGCCTTCACTTTTTACCACTCCGCTCGTTCGGCTCGCATGTCTTCCGTGAGTTGTGGGGCACAATCTCCAACTGATATGGTACTGCGTGCATCATGCATTCGTTTGAAGTGTGGGACCCCATCAATTGTGGACGCTTTGCCCAGATTGCGATCGATGGTTGCAACACAACAACCCAACTCAACGATTACGGATGATGCCCCATTCATGTGCGGCTCATGTTGCGACCTGGAGTACCTACAATGCTGCCCACAAAACGAACGGCTACCCGACGACTCTTCGGTTGAAAGCATCAACCCGCTTGGGATGATCTCCGATCCGTCTTTGCTTCAACGGAGGCTCTTTAACCACCCTCAAAAGTGGCGGGAGGCGGCGCATCCACGAAACCCCGCAAAAGCCCGCTTGCATTCGTGGGGAAATTCAAACACGCCACAAGTGGCATGTTCGTTGCTCGCAAAACGCATGCCCGTGGGCCATTAAGAACGTTGGTACCATTCCACTTTCATTGATCACGTCGTTCGTTCTCGACAATGGGTTAACCAACACCATGCACAAATGCCATGTTCGATTGATTAATTTTGACCCGAGGGAATCTATACCTTTTTATGACATAACCGTTCAGAGCTATTATCGTCCTGAAATCACGGCCCCTGGGAGCGAAGCGAATCGTTAGCTCCGAATGATTACTTAAAAGTGTGAGCTAAAGGGGCGAGATTTCAAAACGGTAATCGTTAGCTCCCCCGCGAGACGGAGCTAACGATTATTGTCTTGAAATCTCGCCCCTAGCTAACAATTTTAAGTCGCAACAAATATTGCTTGCTGCAGGTGCCCCGCCAAACCGACAAATGCCTAAACGTAGATGCAATGAGTTAACCAGCTTTTTTCTCGCCAAGCACGAGCTAGTGCCCTCTATCTTCGGAGAAATTGCTTGATATGTCTTGAGGGAATGCATGACACGTTACATAGGGACAGAACAACCGTACAGGACATTCTACCTCATTCGATAATTCATTTTTTTGTAGGCAAAGATTTGTGGCCAACTGCTGCATGATGTCCATCGTCGTTTGGTGTTCCCCAAGGAGTGCGGACACCAACGGAAAGCGCTCGAGCAATACGGAGACCTCAGTTGAGGCCGGAGCTTGTAGTTGCGGAATCCCATCGGCGGCCACAAGGATTTCTTCAAGGGAAGCAATTTGCGCTTTCTGACCTCCCATAAATTGTGAGACAATGGCCCTCACTATTATCAAAAGCAAAATCTAAGCAAAATGCATGAGCGCCTTCCAAAACCAAATCTCGCCTAAAGGTGTCGTTGGGGCACAACCACTTTCGGACTATGGCGGGCATCGGCGCACCAAGCAAGGTTTGAATCAACGGGGCCAAACATATGACCCTTGTTATTTAACATGAAAATCATCCCCACTTGCTGCCTGGCACTCAGGCATGTGCATGCAACACGATACAAAGGCAAATTTAGGGACGTTTCCGGGGAAATATGTGCAGAAAAAAACTAGCAATTATGACCCATTTGTTCCAGTTGGGGCATGGAAACAGTGGGGCTAGGGGGGTGTCACAACCACAAACTAGGAAACACAAGCAAACGGAAAATTGAAAAAATGGGGGGCCACGAGCCTTAAAGTGAGTACACAGGGCGTAAGACACGAGGCTAAAAGTTCCATTTTGGCCCGGAAAGACAACGGCGCAGAGCTGCACAAGATAGGCCGCCATAATGGTGGCACCATATTCTAAGTGCCACCAAACCCTCAGGATGCTGCTTTAAGATTTCGACCTCATCCGGGCGCTTTGGACATGCGACAAGCATGGAGCTGAATGATTGAATGAAACGGAATCTTTGCTTCGGCGAAATGTTTGGAATGCAGCCATTTACTTGCCAGATTCAAACGGCCTTCGGCCTGTGGAACCTCGAGCGTCAAACGGGTTGTGAAAGAAAATTTTGAAAACAAAATCCGCAAACTAACTGATTTCTGTTCTAACGTACCCTCCAATGTACTCGGGTAAGCCCATTACTCTGCCCAAAGCATGGGTACCTTTGCTCAGATTGTAGGTACCTATGGGCACCGATGGGCACACGATAGTTGCCCCAACGATAGGCACACATAGCCAAGCGTAAAACGGGAAATGAATGAAATGAAATCCGTGAACTAATAGATATGTTCCAATGTAACCCGGAAAACTCATTTTACTATCTATTGTTGCCCCCTCATTTTGGCAAGGGGGCCTTTGGCCCCCTCCCTCTCAACCCTTGCCGCTTCGTGTCTACAACATCTTTGTTGTCCGCAATTGGACACCTTGGAAACGGTGTGAAGTGGAGACAACTCAACTTTTCAACGTTTGTGCTCCCAACCTACGTCGCAAAAGGACCAACCAGGACGAAATGTATTAAAATCCGAAAATTTCAGAACGCCGGCCTACCATCTCAAAATCGAATAACCCGAAAGGTAAATCAATGCATTTTTGGACCTTGTTAACAATTTTGGCATCCAAACTTGGGCACTTTGCAGCAAGGTGCCCAAATTGAGAATACGCACCGCCGATCCGTAAATCGCGCTGTTTCGCGCAAAATTTTTTCACAGGTGTATTCGTCTTTATAAATTTCCACACAGCAATCTATTCAGATCGATGTCTGGTGGCAGAAATCGTCAGCTTGTCCGAAACCTGCCCAGGGGCTACCGAAACCCTGCTTTTCGTGGACTCAATGTACCCGGCCACCGTTTTGGCTATATGGCTCGAAAAGCACCTCCGAAAGTTGCTACGGCGAGCTTGGGACCCGAACTCTTAGGTGGGGGATTCAAAGGTGCTTTTCGAGTCGATGTCGCGTGGCCTCGTGCCCGGGTCCCGGGGGGTTTTTGCTGCCTTCTGGGTCTCTCCGAAATGAAAAGATGGGCACGAAAGGCATAGGAGGCTCCCTCCCTCCCTAGCACAAGACTTGTATGCACAAAAGAAGCATGAAATGGTCAACAGACATTGTCAGTGTCAACCCAATCCTCCAATTGGTTCATCAATTGCTCACGGTTCACGTTCAAGCGCAAAAAATCAACAAGGTCAGGCTCACACTGCCACAACCCTCGAGTGGCCTTCTTGAGGTTTTCTACAGTCAAATCACCTACATCCTTAGGCAACAACTTAGCCACAACAAGCCTACCTCGAAGCTTACTCTCACGATCCTTTGCTACAGCCCTCGCCTTCTTCTTCTCATTCTCTTTTACCAACTCAGACAACCGAAGGTAGCAGTAAGTTAGGTACCTGCACTCGGGTGAATCAAGGCGCTTGCTTACTCTATTCATCACTTGCTTCATGCGCCATGGTTCGCTAATCACCAAGTTTAGGTACTTGCTACGGGCCACAATGAAATGAGATGCTACCAACACCATGCGTGTGCTTTGATTCTGGTCGAAGCATGCTCGCATGTACCGGAACACGGTCTCTCCAACCCGGTTGGTCGAGGACGTAAACCCATCACCGTTATTCACATGAGGCACAACATGCTTTTGAAATGTGTCATGCACCGCTGCAATCATGAGCAAAACCACATCCCGTTGGTCATCCGGAAGGGTTTCCAGTGGTGGGAGATGAAAAAAGGCACCCTCTGGGTTATGCCACCAGTCCTCCACAAAGTCAACCCAACTCATCACGAAGTTCTTATAGTCCAGTGCTCGCGATACCCCAAGCTTGTGGCTTTGGGACAAAAAAGGCAATTCAAATGAGGTCGTGTACCCCTCCAACAATTGCCACACAAACACAAAGAAACGGTTATCCAACCAACAAATGAGCTCCGAATCAACATCGAACTTTAGGCTACTGTCTCGAATAACCTCGCGATAGTGCAGAACACCACATGCTGTCGCACCAAAGGTGCAGAAGCGACCCAAAGAGCAACGAATCACCACGGGCTTGCATTTACCGCGTGGTGGAGGATGCAATGCATCATGCGCATGCCGTGCCGCACGCCATGCCGACCGGTTCCATGTATGCACACGCTTTTGAATACGTTTAGAAAGATGTCCTTGGATTATGCCCTAGGTCTTTTGATGTATTCTTGCAGGTTTTGTAGTTGAAAAACCCAAACCAAAGCAGCAAGTAGAGCAAGGACTGAATATGGATCGAATCAATGATTGGTTTTGGAATCCATTGTAACACAGAAGGGCTGCAGATAGACAAAGCAGGTATATTAACATAGATTCATTCACAAATGGATAATACAAAAGGTTTTATAAGAAAATTGGTCAGACTCTAGCCTCAGAGGTTGCAATAGGCACTTCATGTGCACTCTTTTGGGTGAAATGGTGCTGGTTAGGACTGAGGGGCATAGATGTCAGGACCACACAGAAAATGACTTGGCCAAGCAACTGAATTCAGAAACAGTTACAAAGTAGGACCACAATAAGTGGTAGAAACAATTGAGTATAGGGGTCTTGGGGTGGGAGACCACTTAGGCTTAACCTCCAAGGCCAACAAGCATGTAATGCCTGATTTATTTTGGTATGTCCTCCATGAAGGAAGGTACCTCCGCTCAGTTGAGTGGTAGGGGTGAACTTCATGGGGGGGCTAGGGTCACAACCCTAGTTACCTTGAGAAAGTGTACTTTAGGCTACAAAAGAGAGATAAAAACACTTAAGTTTGTCTTAGCATCAACAAAGGGTTTTAAGGGGGGCTTAGCCTGGATCAAGCCCTCCAAGAAAGACATGGCAGTGACTTTTTCTTACTCCCCCCTGGAGTACTAGTTAGCTAAGCTAGTAGGACCAAGGAAAAAGGCTCAAATATTCCCAAAATTACCTCAAAAAATGCATTAAACTTACCAAAAACATTCTCATCACTTCATAGAAGCCTATCACACTGTAGGGACCCTTGAAAAACAGTGTAATGTACCGTGAATGATGTCCCTTCGAAGGGGCATTCCTCAAAAGTCGCCGGCGTGCGGCGAAAACTTTTGGAAAAAGTTTGGGGGTAGTGGGAATTGAACCCAGGACTCCCTGTCCAGAGCACATGTGCTTGTCCACTAGGGTACAGTCGAACGCTCTAATGCGGACGGTTATCGCCGTATAAACAGCGTTTTAGTAAACGTCCTGACCAAGGGCCAGGGCGGAGCAATACTCCCAATGGAGGACACAAACCCCCAGGAGCTGGAAAAAATAGAAAATGGAACCAGCAGGGAGTGATTCCTGCGGTTTTGCGGAAAGGGTTGCGATTTAGCAAGTGAAATCGTTGAAAATCGACGAAACCACGCGGGAAATCGTCATTTTTACACATAACTTAAAGTCGCAGACAAGCGCAAAGGAAGCGGACGCCAAGAAAAGGGTTGCGCAAGCGAAAACGGCTTTTGGAAAAGAAGGTATGAGCCGTACTTTTTAAAGTTTTAAAGAAAATTTTTGCACAGTTGCATCAAAATTTTTATAAACTTCAGAGTAAAGCATTCAAAATCAGCCCACACCACAGAGCAGTTCAACAACCCGTCTCTCAGGTATGTCTTTGTCACTTCACACTCACCCATTGCGTTCGTGTTGGTTGTTCCGTCAAAACGTTAGGGTTGTTAACGCTGTGCTCGTTGGGGGGTCGGGTGTTCATCTCTCGTGCTCTGCACAGGTGAAAGCAGGAATGAAAGGTATGTGATGCGAATGGAGCGCGCAGCGCGCACGTAGGGTTAGAATATGCGCTGTGCTCGCGATGCATGTGCCTAATCTAGGCATCCACACGCTATATTGCCTCACCTGTATCCCTAATTCACCCTTGTTTCCTTCTTCACAGGTTAGCGTTTGTTCGTGTGCGGCCGTGGCGTTCAAGTTGAGTTGCTTAAAACGCTTAGGTTTGTTTTGTGTTCGTTTCAATGCGGCATTCACACGATGCATGGTGAGTAAGGTAGGTTAGCCCAGGAGGAGCTCACCTCCTGGTTGAGTCTGTGGTTAAGCCTCCCTTCCCTGCGTGCACATGATGCATTAAAGGGTAGGCCACGCGAATTGCGCACGGTAAACCTTGTTTAGGTTACCCAGAGGCTCCTCGGTACGTTCTTTAAGAGAACCCGAGGAGTTTCTTAAAGCTTGCTTGCTTGACAGGGGTAGCTGCATCTGCAGCGTGTTTGCGAACAGTGTATTATAGGTCACACTGAGAAGGGTATAATACCTGGAGTGTGGCTTGGTTCCTCAGTCGCAAACGCCCCTTCATCTGCCACTTTTGTACAGGTGGGAGAGGTTAAGGGTGATTGGTGCACGCAGCAGCTGCCTTCGGCGGCTACCATTTTTCTGCCCCAGCAAAACAGGGGCGCTGATCACAAATCATATCACTGTGCCTCAGCCAGTACTGGCGAGGACAGTTCGACCTCAACGACATCTGCGCTGTGCACGCAACGAGAGCACCCCTTCCCTCCAAGCCCTAGCAGGGGAAACGCGTTGTGGCGTCCCCTGTTAGGCCACAGCTGCTTAGGAGCGCTGTGTTCTCTCGTCCTTTTCACAGGAGGGCCACTAGGGCCTGAGTGACGTTCGACAGCAGCACCCAGTAGCGTGTGTAGGGGTTAGGGTCAGCAGGCCTGGCAGGAGGTGAGTGCAAGTGATGAGTGCTCACCCTGCCTTCGAAGGCCGGTGCTGGCGTTAGTGAGTGTAGTGTAGTGGTGTCTCCTGTCCCGCGTGCTTTTCCTCGTGGGCAGGGGAGTGCGTTAGCTTTTGGCCTGTAGCAAAAATGGGCGTTTTGTATGCCCTTAGCACACTTGGCCACCCCTCCCCTCTTAGTAGGTAGGGCTTTTGCCGTTTACCCCAAGGTTAGGCGCCAGCACAGAAATTGGGCGCCATAGGAGTGGTAATAGTACCTGATTAGGACCTTCGGTCCGACGTCAGCGAAGCCCGGTCTCCGGGAGCCACGCTGGGGAGAGAAGTGAGACACATACAGACATACGTAGCACACTTAGGGGTATGGCAAACCCTGTAAGGAAGGATAGAACCCCATGGGTCTGGACCAGTCAGGGGTCCTAACTGTGGGCTCGCTTGTCCCCAAGGAGGGAAGACACACCTTGCCTCATAACACCTTGCTTGTCATTCCCCCCTGGTGTAGAAAGCCACCGTTCTTCGTTGGCTCACCAAGGTCATTACATTAGGGCAGTACCCATGCAACACATGGTCAACAAGGCAAACACTCGCTGGGTGGCTGCAATCTTGATAAGCGGCCACCTGGCTCACGCTGGAAACCATAGGCGTGGGTCTGCAGGGCACAGACAGGGTCAGTAGACTGACACAGGGTACTTAGTTTCGCTTCTTGCGCTGGGACATAGTCTCAGCACGGGCTAGGAGCTGCCCCTCGTTGTTCTCAACGAGGTAAGTGCGGAAGATGGGGTTGATACTCCCATCTGGTTGTATGAAGGCTGACATAGGTTCCCAGGTCGCCTCAGACAACCCATAGCCATCCCACAGGGTAAGGAATTTCCAGCCCTGTTTATACTCGTGGCGAGCAATACCTGCAACCACGTAGTAACCATCGACTGCCATCTCATCGGCAGTCATCTCTTCGAGTTCGTCTGCCTCCTCTGGACTGGCAGCGTTCTCTAGGTCTATACGTTCAATCTCACTGTCGCTGAGGCGCCACTCATCCCAAGACAAGTCGTCAGGGGAGTGATAGTGCCTCAACTGCTTAGGAGCACACAGCAGTTCACCACCTAGACGTGGACTGCACCTGACATGGATCCTGGATCCATCTATCCTGATGATACGATAGGGTCCAAAGTAAGGGTCCTGTAGGCAGTTACGTGGCCAGGAGGGTAGGCGTGAGTGGTGTACCAAAACAAGGTCACCAACTTTGAAGCTGGCAGGTCGCCGTAGGCGGTTCCGTCGGCTCTGTTCACGGTCACGAATGTGCCTCAGGTTAGTACCAACCTGGTTAGCCAGAGACTGCTTGTGTTCCAGCCAATCTCCCACAGGACTCTTGAAGTCCTCAGGAAAGGGGGTTTTGAAGAACCAAGCAGGTCGTCCTCCATGGAACAGTTCGTGGGGGGTGAAACCCGTAGAAGAGCTCCGCTGTGAGTTCATGGACAGAACTGCCCAGGGCACTAGGCGTACCCAGTCCTTGGTGCGCTCCTGTTTCATCAGGATTCTTAAGTTTTGCTCCACCACACGGTTCTGTCTCTCACAGAGAGGGTTAGACGTGTGAGTGTAGGGCACACCTGTGGTTACCTCCACGTTGAGGGCATTTAGCACTCGTTTGTACCACCCAGTGTCACTGCGGATGCGTACATCTTCATCAGAGTGCACCTGTTTAGGTGCTCCATAGGGTTCGAACCATTGTTCGACCAACGTTTTTACAGTCTGCTCACCTGTGATTTTCTTATTGCAAGGGAACACACGGGTGAAGCGAGATAGACCACAGGTATCATAGCCGCCAAAGTGTGGTAGGCCGTGGATGTAATCCACGTAGAGTAGAGAGTTAGCACAATAGGGTATGGGTAAGCTGGAGATCAGGCCCCTATCCCTACTGTCGCTCTGCTTGCTGGCATGACAGCCACAAGCATCAACAATGGTCTGCATACGCGACCTCAGTTCAGTCAGGGTTAGACTAGAGTAGAAACACTCACGGAAGAAGTGTAAGTGCGGCTAGCCCCATCTGCTCAGATTTTCAGACATTCTGCCCAGATTGGCTACATTTTGGTCATTTTCTTTGCTTCGGCGGATTCGCCGCCTCGCAGCTCAGTCACAGGATATTTCCTATATATTTCTGATATGCCGGATTTGATTCCGCGGTCCATTTCCCGTAAATCCACCGCGTTTCGCTATTTTAGCTGGAATCGCCATTTGCCGTTGACGCGCGCTCGCGGGCCAGATCGGCCAGACAATTTTACATAAATGGATTATTTAAATTCTTTCGGACAGTTTTGGACACTCAGATGTATTTAGAATAATTCCCCTCAATTTTCTTCATAGACTGGGATTTTCTGCCGGACCACAATCAGCATGGACCTTGCTTCTGTTGTCGCTGCTCTCGCCTCCGTTGGTGTCCGAGTGTCCGGTTCTACACCCAATAACAACATCCAGGGAGACTCCTCGCGTGCCTGCCCCACTGGTCTTGCCGGCCCCGAGCCCTCCGGCACCCACAACGACCCAGGGCAGCACTTTCATGGTAGCAGAGGCTACCTGAATGTTGTTCCTTTGGTGTCCCAACCACAGCTAGCCCCTCAGTACGGCCCCGTAGACTCCGCAACCTCCGGAGACGTAACGATTACGCTGCCGTGGTGCTGTGCGAACGAGGCCTTGAGAGGAATGCCTTGCGCAAGCCCAAATTGCCCAAGAAAGGCACAAATCAGCAGCTGTGGAGGCCCAGATTACAATCAAGATCCCAGTCGAAATTGGCCATCAAGCAGCTGGAATCTCCCAGCTTACGCTAATGGCAACGCTCCGGTGGAGCTTACGGACCTGGCAGGTACTAATACTCCGTACCAATGTTCACATTTTGTGACCATCGATGCCGACATTGACGACATTGAGATGGGTGGTCCAGGTGAGGTACCTACCTATAATCGACCAGCCTCATGGGCACAATGGGACAACCATTTGTCTTCGGAAGTGGCCCGTAACCTTGAGGCGCTTGAGGTCCTGTGTCTATTAGCCACGTCTAAGCTGATAGGACAAGAAAGAATCGCCTCTGATTTTTTATTTGAATATTTTTTCCTCCTTCAAGAAGAAATTAATACCAGGATGTGGTGGTGTTCTCAAGAAGATGAATCTTTTGCCATTTTCTTGCAGATCTGGGAGGCAAGCCCCTTCCCGAAGGAGAAGACCAAGGCACCGGTTGCCGGGCCCTCCGCCCCTCATCCCTCTGTGTCCATCCGCGACGATCTAGCCGCCGCGGTTGAGGAAGGAATTTTAGAGGCGGCTAGGCAGGCAAGCCTGGAAATTAGGACTGAAGGAGCTCCCCAAGTGGACTCCTGGCTGCGAACCACTGAGATTAGCGGTCCGACAGCCTGCTCAGGCCCTTCAGGACACGGTATGTACTGTCCTGCCGACTGCTCTTGCAGATTACAGCGAGACTCTGAGCTCCAATTGCTCAAAGATCAAATGCAACTCATCATTCAGACGCTGGGAATTAAAGATCTTTTCAAGACCCACATGAGGTCTGAGGGCGCATCATCGGTGGATCAGACAACAGAACCGTCGGAGGAGGCGACAGAAATTTTTTCGATTGCTCCTTCGGTGGACTCTAAGACCACCGATGCACGGATCAGCAGGACGAAGCTAAAGGAAAGGGTTACAATCTCTCGATCACAGAGTAGATCGGCGAAGGCTAGGACTGAGGTTCAGAATGCCAAAAGAACTGCCTCCCGTACTACCCTTCCTGCTGTTGATTCCAATGCAATTGCCCAGATGTTGCTCGCCCAGACCCTCGCCGGAGCTGGTGTGGCTAATGATGCCGCCAAGGTGTCTACCATTACGGCCGGTGTTGGGCTGGATTCACTCCTAAATCCCACTTCATTGCGACTTCGTCAGGTTGCCAAGCAACCGAAGTATAATGGGAACCCCAGACGTTGGCCTCAGTTCCAACGGAATTTAAACTGTGGGTTAAGACTCAAAAACTCCAGGATGATCAGTTCCTGATGGCCCTTCTGGACTGCCTTGAGGGAGCGCCGGCCAATACTTGGCTCAGGACCTGGAGTGATCGTGAAGATTCAAGTTCCCCCCTTACCTTTGATGAGGTGTGGGAACAGTTGGAGGTACGTGGATCCCGACTGCCTGAGGACCATTACCACCAGATGTTGAAGAATTTTCCTTCATTCTCTCGATTAATCTTGCACGAAGTGCAGGACAAGAGACAGCGCTTCTGGAATCTCGTAGAAGAATCTGAACATTCAGGCGAAAAATTTTCTAGTGCCGAGCTGAAAAATCTGATTTTTGACAAGATCCCCTCAGAAACCGCCGCCACCCTTCGGAATCGACAGTCCGAAGAAAAGGTCAAGACCTGGTGGGCAGAGATCGATGGCTTTGATGCCTCGGCCAACCGGTTTACCGTCAGGGAGGCACTTCAAAAGTGCTCCCCCACGTCGTTTACCAAGGTGAAATTCACTGAAAACACGTGGAAAATCAAGTTCAATGAACACGAGGATCGGGACTTGTTTGTCCAAGTCCTCAATAGGGGAGTAAGTTTCCACGGCCATCGCCTGAAGGCCAGGAACTGGGTGTTTTCGTTTACTCCGCAGGAACTGTGGGAAGAGGTTGAGAGGCTCGCTGACGCCGCCAATCAAAATTTCCATGAGGGTCTTGGGGGAAACAGGAATACCCAGCAAAACACCCAAAATGGGGCCCAAAAGGGCAACAAAAAGGTGAATGACACCCGGAATGTTCAGGATCATTGTAGCATCTGCCTTCTGTTAGGTTCTACGAACCGAGCTAAGACGCATTCTACTGCTAATCACCGATGGTCTGCTTACGATCACAACGTGATTGGTGAAAATGTCAGTAATCCTCAGAATTCAGACAGGAATGACAGACAGGTGCATGGTGCCAAGGGGGGAAAGGGTAATTCGACTCCCTCCGGTGGGAACAAAAATACTGGAGGCTCTGGCGGGTCCCAAGGCAAAGGGAATCGGACTCCATCCGGCTCCGGTGGACAGCCAAATGGCCAGACAAGTCCGAATGTCAACGCCGGAGGCGGAAATCGAAATCCAGGCCAAACCCCTCAATCCGGTACAAACAAAGGAAATGCTCCAGGATCACAGGGTAAGGGTAAAGGAAATCCTTCAGGAACCCCTTTCTCTGGTAAGGGCAGAGGGCGTGGCGACGGTGGTGGTCCATCATCCGGCGGCCGTGGCCGTGGACGTGGAAAAGGAAACCATCGTGTGGATCAGGTCTCAGGTGCAGATCAGGTGTCAGATGCGGATCGAGATTATGTCGAAAACGCCCTGAATCCAGCGGATGATCCGTTCCAAGAGGAGTGGATCGACGAATCAGGCTGTGTCCACAATGTTAACGCAGCCGCTGGAGGTCAGAACGCCTAGGGGAGCCACGAAAATCGCCCCTCCCCAGGCGATTTCAGGCATGATCCCCAAATTCCTGATCGACCATTACTTGATGTAGGGTCGCTTGTCTCCTCTCCCCTGGATCCGGCAGCGGATCCTTCTGTTGTAGTGGACGAGGTTGGTGTACAGTCCAAGCACAGGGCTCGTCAGTTTGTCACAAAGCTGTGGGTCTCTGATTGCAAGGGAAATTTCCACCTCGCCACTTGTTTGTGTGACAATGGATCAGAGGTAAATCTCCAATCCAATGCATTCTTACCCGACGACTGCGTGTTCGAGTCGCCCCATCCTGTTACCCTCGAGGGAGTTTCTGGACATTCTCTCGCAGGTGGGCAACGCGGTTGTTATATATCAACCCATTTGGTCGCTCAAGACCTTTGGGAAGAGCAAAATGTGGAAGAAGTTGTCCTTAAGGATGACTACTTCTATCGTGCTGACATAAAGTATGACCTTTATTTGGGCCATCCTTGGCTTCGTAAGAACAGGGTAGCGCCCGTAGGTCATCGTCGTTGTTTTTTGCTGGAGTCAGGTCCTTTGGAGCGTCCTGAATTTCGTTTTTTGCACGCAGGGTTTAAAAGTGCAGAAGAATTTTTGAAGCAAAAGGTGACACCAAAATTTGGTGAAGATGTCACCATTGCAGAGGTGAATGGGAGTGCCGATTACTCCCAAGAGTTAGAAGGTCTTCGTAGGGACTCCCAGCCACGACGCCCTTCGCGCTGGCACTCTTCATCCTACAGAGTTGTCGACAAATGGCGCGATGCAATTTGTGAATACTTTCATGAACATCATTCCTTTTGGCCCCAGTATGATGCCTTTGCTAACCGTATGAATAAGCGCTTTGACAAGCACTTCAGCGACGCTTGGACCCACAAATGGGACAAGAAGTTGTGGATTAATCCTCCGTTTCACTTAATCCAGCAGGTCATCCACAAAATCAAGCAAGATAAAACCCAGGCAATTTTAGTTGTGCCTTTGTGGGACGACAAGCCTTGGTTTCAGGAATTACAAGACATTTGTGTTGATTACATCGAACTTCCCAGGAAGATTAAGCTGTATGCCAGGGACGACACAGGTCCCCTGCCACAGCGGTCCTGGAGTTCGCTTGCATTCCTGGTGGATGGAAAGCTTTCTGACTCTAATTCTGCTGATTCTAGTACAGATTCCTGTGTTGGGTCTGAATCTGAGGTTGAGCGTGGTACTGATGATGAATCTATTTTTTCTGATTTTTGTTCGTCAGATACCCAAGGTGATTCAACGTCCAATGGATCCGTCTCGTCTCCCTCTTCCCCAATACGGTCGACATCGAAAAGAATCTTCAGTGCACGGGCGAGGAAAAATCTCCAATCGCGCCGCAAATTCAGAGTTTTTTATGAAAAACCCCCTGTGGAAGCTTTCATTGATCCTTTCGAGGAGCTGGATCACGAAGGAGATCTCTGGGATTTCGACACAAGACCCACCTATCTTCAAGAGGCAGTTGATACGGACCTGTTTAGGGACATCCGTAAGAAGATTCTTCCTGCCAAAGCCGAAGAAGTCGCCAAAGTTTTTTCGACAGTAATTCCTGGCGATCAGGTGGACACTGAATTGTGTTCCAAGTCAAGAGAAAAGATTTTTGAGGAACGGAAGGACACAACCCTTTCAGGAAAGTTGATCAAAGATCCCCCTGTCCGTGGACAGTTCGGTGAAGCCTTCATCGAGCTTCGTGAAGGGTACAAGGCAAAAAAACAGCGCCCTTATGAAAATCATGGACACAAACATGAGATTCTCAGAAAAATCATTGAGAGAAATCTCAGGGAATTTGGTTGGCTTGAGGGTTGTATGACCAGCGAATGGTGCTGTTCACCCTTCACAGTCCCGAAGCCACCGCCTGCAGACCAGAACACCATCGATGGTTGGCGAATGGTTGTTGATTTTCGCAATCTCAACGCCGAAACCAAGGCGGATTCACACCCCCTGCCCCTCATTGAGGAGGAAATCGCCAAGAGGGCGAGAGGTCGTTTGTTCTCTGTGCTGGATCTCCGTCACGGCTTTCACCAAATGCCGTTGAGGAAGGACAGCAGACCTCTCACCTGTATGTGCACGCCATGTGGCCCAGTCCAATGGACCGTCATGCCCATGGGGCTGAAGAACGCCCCCTCATTTTTTCAAAGAATGATGGAGGATGTGCTGTTCACAACCCATCCGGAGCTGCGTGCCTTCGTGAGTGTGTACATAGATGACATAATCATCGCGACGGAGGGGGAGGGACTGACCGAAGCCGAGCTGGTGGCCCTACATGAGAAGCAGCTGAACCAAGTTTTGGATATTCTTGACGCTAATCAGCTGATTTGTGGGCCAAAGAAGGGAAAATTATTTTTAAAATCAGTCGAATTTTGTGGTTCTCTCCTAGAGAATGGCACTCGACGACCCATTCCAGGGAAGCTCGTCGCTATTCAGAAGTGGAAGCGCCCTGAGACGATCACGGAGTTGAGAGGATTCCTGGGTTGTTGCAATTTTTACCACACTTTTGTGCCGAATTATGCCAAATTTGCTGCCCCCCTCACTGAATTATTGAAGGTAGGGAGAGATGCGGGCAAGGCAGGTTCAAAGGTTCGTGTCAAGTGGACTGACGAGTGCGAGGAGGCCTTCCATCACTTGAAGGCAGCCCTCTGCAAAGTCGCCACGTTGCATGTGCCCCAATTTGACCGACCCTTCTACATTAGAACCGACGCATCTAGGTACGCGATCGGAGCTGTCCTTGAACAGGTTGATGAAGCCACCGGCGATCATTACCCTCTTGCATTTTGGTCACGGAAGCTAGCCCCACGCCAAATGCAATGGTCGCCGCGTGAGCAAGAGACTTACGCCATCATCTGTGCTCTAAAAAAGTACCAATCGTGGGTTGGCACCAATCGAGTCGAGGTCCTGACGGATCATCGATCTCTGGAGTATTGGGCCACCGAACACATTGATACTGTCGCGAGCCCAGCTGGTCGACGGGCCAGATGGCACGAATTTCTCTCTCTGTTTGACCTCCATGTGTCGTATTTGCCTGGAAAACATAACACGGTAGCGGATGCTCTGAGCCGATGGGCTTACCCCGCCTCAGAGGGGCTGCAAAGTACCAACATCCATGGTACGGAGCAGGACCGCCATGTAATCATCGAATGGGATCAGGAAGAAAAGAAACTCATTCGACGTGCATGCATGCAGTGCGCTGTTAAACAGCACGCATTGCCGTGTCACGACATCACGGCCATCACAGATCCGGCGCATGCTCACGAGATCTGCACCAAAACGCTGAAAGTCGTGGAAAAAGTCACCGATCCCTCCTCAGGGAGTGTGAAACGGTTTGACTATACCCGACGAGTAAGTCGATTTCGGTTGATCGAGGGCATTAAGCGTCGAGATCCGGCCAAAACTCCACCCCTGCCTAAGGATTCCCTGATCATCCGTGACTGGACGTCCGATTACCTGCAGGATCCCATGTTTAAAGAGGTCTTTGGAAATCTCAAATCCAAAGATGCTCACAGGGATGGGATTTTTGCAGAGTACTCGTTGGATGGGGGGAAGCTGTGGATGGAGGGTAAATTGTGTGTGCCAGACGCCCTAGCCCCCCGAGTGTTAAACTGGTGGCACAAATGGGAGTCCCCCCACGCACATGGCCGTCGACTGTGGTCGATGATTAAACATAGGTTGTTTGGCTCACGGCTATATACTCACTGCATGAAAGTAGCCGCCGGATGCGCCCAATGTGCTGTCTCGACGCCTCCCAGCGCGAAGAAGCACGGCCATCTGAGGCCTCATCCTATTCCGGAGCGCCTCTTTAACAGAGTCACGAGTGATTTTTTTTATCTCGGTGTGCTCGATGACGAAGAGTGCCATTGGACTAACAAAAAAGTCAATGGTGTGCTCCTCATTCAGTGCCGTCATTCCGGCTACATTCAAGTGTTGCCTTGCAACATTGAGTCGATGACTGGCAAGGCTGCCGCCAAGTGGTGCGCGCAGACCTGGATGGGAGGCTGGGACGTCCCATCCGAGGTGGTCACGGATTCAGGCAAAGAGTACACCTCCGAATGGTGGAGAGAATTGTGTGCTCGCCTTGGAATCCACCACCTCCGATGTGAAATCCACTCGCATCGAGCGCTGCCTGGCGAAAGAGCCGGCCGCTCAATAATTAATATGCTTCGTAAGGAGCTCGCGAGTGAAAAGGATTTCCATTGGATGGAAGTTCTCTTCGCATTGCTTCGCCGTTACCACAACACGCCTTTGTATCATGGCCTTTCTCCAAATGAAATTGTCTTTGGACGAAAGAAGTGTTGGTGGAACATGCCGTTGAATAATCCTCGCCCCTGTAAAGATGCTTCGCTGTTTTTGGACGAAGTCCAACGAGCAGATAAATCTGTGTCGAAATTAATCGAGAAGCATCAAGCTGACTGGCTTTGGGTTCAAAATCAAGGTCGAAAAAACCCCCACAATTTTGAAGTCGATGATCGAGTTTGGCTTCGAAAATCCGAAACCACCCTGGACGGAGATGACAAGCTTCTTCCCTTGTGGGAGGGGCCATTTGCTGTTACAGCACGTCTTGGTGAGAACAGGTGGAGGATTCGTGTGGATGTCAGCAGGGAAATTGACGTTTCGGGCGATCGCCTCAAGAGAGAGATCCCCTCCCCCAAGGATCGAGTTAAACCCCTTTTTTGGACTGCAAAACACTTGTCCGATCGGGTCATCGAAGGGGGGAAGTACGAACTCAAGAGGATTGTTGAAGCAAGACGTGGCGCCAAGGGCGAATGGGAATTTCTGTGTGAGTGGAGGGGCTTTGATTCCAGTCACAACAACTGGGAACCAGCCCAATCTTTTGTCCATGGATACACCAAGGGGTTCATTGACTTCCTGAAGAAGCACCCCGAAATTGGCGTACTCCTGACAGATTGTTTGTCCAAACCAGACAGACAAGTGGAGAGCGACGGAAAACGACCTGTGGTGAATCGAGATCCAGCCTTTTACGGCCCTCAGCAGCCACATTCCAGGGCTGATCCGTCGATCCCCCCTCCTGCGGTCAGGCCAGCCCAGGAGCCAAATGAGGACCAAGCTTCAAGTTCGGCCGCTGATCTGCAGCGCCCAAGCCGTACGAGGGCCAGGCCAGATAGGTTGGTGGTCACATGCATTCGTGCTTGGCCGAATTGAGAAGCCATCCTACCACATTCTGCTCAATCCACTGTGCATTCTTTCTGTTTATGTCATGATGTGGAGAACTGCGAATGTTTGATAATTTGACGTCAATCAACTTTTCTTTGGTCTCCGTTCCGCAGACAAGGCGTAGATACGCTGACGGAGTGTGCTGCCGTGTTCAGAAAAAACCAAACTCAGGCTTAATTCAGGCAGATTCGGGGTAATCTTGTCTCTGTTGGTCTGTGCATCTTTGGAATTTGGCTACTCGTGCAGATGGAAGCAAATGTACATAATCAAAACGCTGGCCAGCGACATTCACCCCTACAGGTATCCCCTGTAGTACTGGCTGCACCAGATGCGACGCCAGGAACTCAGATCGTACCTTCATTTGCTGTGATGCTAACGCCAAAGTCCAGATTCAGATCCAGGATCCTCAAATTTACCTTGAATTTCTCAGGTTTGTCCATCATTCTGCCACTGTTGTACGAAACCCAGACGTCAATTGTTCAGACAATCTTCATCTAGGAGCTCTAGGGACTTCGAACAGCAACCTCTGAAGTCCGTAAGCTTCGTTGTATTTTTGGCACACGCCAATGTGAGCTCAATTCGACCAGAAACTGTCGAGAATGGTGAATCCAAGTGTCTTGTGGGACTCCATCGAAAGATTGGCCTTGTCCAAGTCGATTGACACCACCGCCATTGTAAATTCGGTGTCTCTCAGTTATATACTGTCAGTAAAGTGCCTTCAGCGAACCTTCGGCGCGTTACATGCCAAGGATCCAGGGCCAGCATGTCCCATCATGATGCATCATCACATGATCCACATTTTGATAGAATCTGTTAGATGCTCGTGAACCAACGTGCCGGAAAGCACAATTGAGCTGAATAAACGACAATATATATTAACTTTAGTCTAAACGAAGGTGTTGGTAGTTTCAGTTGTACACATTCCGCTTCATTTCACCTTCATCTCAAGGAATTTACTCATGTTAGGACAATTTAGATTGATTTCCTTGTCATCTCCCAACATTCCTCGAAGATCTGCTTAGATCTAAGTGAACAAAAACACCGCCTTACCTTCAGTGGTTCACTTAGGGTCTGTAGACTACATGTGTATTTGTTTAACCTCTCTGTGATTGCTTAATCCCCTCAATCTCTGCTCAAATTCATTCTCATTTTTGCTGAATCTTGTGATCATCCACCAGATGCGCCAAATCTGAGCCACATGCTGTACTTTTCAGAACGAGAAAAGCGGGATAACACGATGTAGAGTTCGGCGAGGACACCGTAGCGTGCCCGCGACAGCGAAACTGTGCCAGAGCGCTGAGATGTCACTCCAATTCTTGATCCCCCCACTCAATCCATCAATAATCTACCTCATTCTCAACCAATGCATGGTTTGGTATCGATTCTCGATACGTTTACATGCTTTTTAGCCCCTGACCTAATGTTTTACAGCACGGAGGACTGTTCGTCACTTCTCATTCTGTCTCATTTCAGGTTCATCCAGCCTGATTCAGTGCCAATTCAGCCCAAATCAGGTCAGATCAAGCAGATTTCGCCCCATCGAGGCTACATTTCTATGTTTTTCTGGGACTTACCCGCACTACGTTCTTCGTTGACGTAGCGACACACCCCAGTGTGTTTTTGGAGGGGGAGTGTAAGTGCGGCTAGCCCCATCTGCTCAGATTTTCAGACATTCTGCCCAGATTGGCTACATTTTGGTCATTTTCTTTGCTTCGGCGGATTCGCCGCCTCGCAGCTCAGTCACAGGATATTTCCTATATATTTCTGATATGCCGGATTTGATTCCGCGGTCCATTTCCCGTAAATCCACCGCGTTTCGCTATTTTAGCTGGAATCGCCATTTGCCGTTGACGCGCGCTCGCGGGCCAGATCGGCCAGACAATTTTACATAAATGGATTATTTAAATTCTTTCGGACAGTTTTGGACACTCAGATGTATTTAGAATAATTCCCCTCAATTTTCTTCATAGACTGGGATTTTCTGCCGGACCACAATCAGCATGGACCGTGCTTCTGTTGTCGCTGCTCTCGCCTCCGTTGGTGTCCGAGTGTCCGGTTCTACACCCAATAACAACATCCAGGGAGACTCCTCGCGTGCCTGCCCCACTGGTCTTGCCGGCCCCGAGCCCTCCGGCACCCACAACGACCCAGGGCAGCACTTTCAAGAAGTCCACTGAGCGATTAGCGCCAGTGTGACCAGAACTGAGATGGGACCACTGTAGGCACCCATCCAGTCGTGCCTCAGGCACAACAATTCGGTCCTCGTAGAAGAGGTACTGATTGTTTTTATACCACTGGTGCCCGTCAATGACACGCGGTTCGAGACCAGTGCTGAGGGTTTGGAGAATTTCTTCATACTCTGACTGATAGTCGGTTAGACTCCAACCCTCCAGGATTCCAGCAGTGCGCATGGATAGGTCAAGCTGGACATCCATACGCTGGAAAGCCTCTTTGGCGAGCGCCTCAGAGCTCTCACCAATAAGCGCATCGAAGTTGTTGCGCGATATATAGTCAGACAGTTCATTCTTAATCCCGGGGATATGATGCACCGTCAGCCTAAACTGGCTCAGGTAAGTCCACCACCGTTTTAGCTTCGCTTTTTCTGGTGGTGGGCCCTTCTGAAAAGACTTCACAGGCTCCTGGTCACACAGCCAGACAATAGGGTTAGATCCCAGGAGTCGGGATTGTGACGATAGCACCAACATACCGGCCAGGAGTTCCTGGTCATAGGTGCTGTAGTTGGAACGCGCTTGGTTCCATTTCCAATTCCAGTGTCCCAGTGGCACCAGTCGCCACTCACTGGTAGGATAGTCATGTTTCAACGAACCATCACGGTTCAGTCCAGTAGTACGATAATGGCAGTGGGTTAGTTCAGCGGGGTTAAGCTCCTGCCATTGGTAGATCGTACTGACGCGTTCCCGTGGGGGGCCGGCCACGGGACGCTGCGGTGACACGCACAAGTGAGCAGGCAGGCAAGGCACTACGCTCACAAGGGCATCAATACGCCTGTGTCATGTGACAAAGCGTTTCAGAATCCTTGCCACTCTGCAAAGAGGGAACAAAAGTATGTACAACAACACATCAGGATATGTACACATGGGGTTAAGACTGGACTGGGGTAAGGGCATCTAGGGACAATAGACACTCAGTCCCAACTCATATCCCACTCCCAGGTCCGACCCCCTCAGTGGCTGGTAGGGGCGGGGGCTCAAATACAACCCATGCCCTGCTCAGTCCGGACCCTGAAACCCTGCCAATGGGAGAGGTGTCCCGCACAGCCACAGGCGAGTTCCTGGGAACCAATGGGCTCCAAGGCCAACCGACAGTGGCTCCCTATGCTCCCTTAACGGCAGGTCCCAACTCCCCTCTGAGCCAGAGATATGGCCCCGCCATTATCACCCAGGAGTTGGTAGCTGAAAATGGGCTGTTTCAGCCCAAACTGAAATTAGCCTAAAAAACTCCAAAATTGACCCCTCGTCCGGACCCGCCAGAGGTAGGGACGAGGCAACTGACCCTATGCCCTTCGAGTACGAACTCCCTGGAGCCCTCACCCAACCTGGTTCCCTCTGAGGTCCCGGCATCAGGGCAACACGAATGAGTTAAGTGGGGTCATGATGCCAGAATCACCAAAATTGGCGTCATTCCCACGCATGGCTCGCCCGGCCAAGGTAAGGCCAATGGCTCACAGGGTAGGAGGCAGGACCTAGGACTTATATCTGAGTGTACAACTTGGATTTAGGTCCGGGCTCCCTATGGGCTTAGAGAAATGGGGCCGCCAATCGACCACACGGAAGGGGGAAATTGGGGTCCCAAAATTGGGTCATTTTGGCTGCCTGAAATGAGCCAAAATTCGGTGTGCTCCCAATAGTATATCTCCACGCCGGCTTGGAGATCGGATCCGCCATTCCATACGTGATCCACCGGGAGTCCAACGGAGACTCCCATGCCCTTGGCTCTCAAAGATCTCCATGCCACTCGGCGTGGTGACGATCCCAATTGGGTCCACAAATGCAAAAATGGCAAAATTGCCCATACTCAATTTGGCCTAGCGCCTTGACGAAGGCGGCTCCGCTTCGCCCACGTGGTGTATGGACCATGGGGACCATTACCCATAACACCCATGTCATATATGGTCCATTGGTCCATGCGTCCGGCGTGCACGAAGGTTAGAACATGGGGCACGGCGGGCAGCAAAAGTGGAAAAATGCTCAAAATGGCCAAAATTGCGCACGCTCATGGTTAGGGCAAATGAGGCACGTGCCCGACTTGGACCGGAGTGTGCCATAGGATTGATGTCAAGTCATATGTGTCCAACATATCTTTGGGGCGTCGCCCAACTCCTCCGGTATTGGGAATGGCAGGGTCGCCAAGTGAGCCCATGATTTGGGATAGTCCCAAATCGCCAACATGGCGGCCACGGTATGCCAAGCCTAAGAGGAGCTATTCGCCGGGTCCAAGATATGTTGGGCACCGAAGTATGTACCCTCATATCATGCTTGGGTCATGATGTCAATTGAGCGCAACGTTGAGATATACGTTCGCCACTTGACATCATGACGGGCCAAAAACGGCAAAATTGGCACAAAGACAAACCAAAGTGCCTTGAAAGGCACACAATTATATTATAATATCTTTGGCTTGGATCGTGCAATCAACTAATCCTTCTAAATACAATGACTTGACACCAATGACCTTCGATCCCGCATATGTGCTCCACTTGGGGCGCCTTGAAAGGTTACGCGCGCTGCTTCCCAAGTGGGCACATGAAAATATGGAAAAATGTAAAATACACACCTTGCTCCCAACGCATCGCTTCGGGATCACCACACAAGCTTCCCTTCACGAAGGTTAGGCTTGCAATTGACCGTAGGGAGTACGGAGAAGGAGCTTGCACAATATGAGGTCCATTGGCGGGCTTGGCTTGGAGCAATGGACCCGCCAAATGGGCACGCAACACAACACATGGCACATACCACATATTGCCCAAAAAGGTGGCTCCCACCACGATATGTCATGCCCCTCCAAGGGCATAACTTTGTGTCAATCGCTCATAGGAACTCAAGGAGAGTTCCTATGCAACACCAACACTTGCGCGCTACACTCGAAAGTTATCTTAACGCACGCAATATCATGGTCAATGAGTTGTAACGCAAACTCTACCCTCTTGACCATGATCCATTACACTAGCGCGCACGTGTGGAAACGCAAGGCATATAATGCTTCCTAAATTACGTCGGGAGTATTGTGAATACATCCCACGTTTCTTTATCGTCAATACTCGCAAGCAACACGAGATATGACCTTCACAAGTGGCCTCACGAATCAACTTTGTTTTGCCCATATCTTTAAGACAAATGGAGGGCAGGATAAAAGGGAAGTTGATTCGTGCATACGGAAGCACGTAGGTCCACTCGAAAGAGGTCAAATCAAGTGCGGGGATGTCGAAGTCGAAAATCCGATTTCGACATCCTGAAAAATTCGGATTAAGGTTGCGAGTATTAATTATGAAAATTGCGGAAGCATCCATGCAGTTCCTGGCGACTTTGGAGCCTTCGTCGCGGATAGCGTTAAAATTTCCATTATAAACAGTTAAACTGGCGGTTACGGTAAAGTCGCGAACCAACCGCCAGCAGTCAAAATAGTGAGTATCAGAACGGAAGCGTAAAAATTGACGGAAACAATATGAAAATAAAACCCTGTTGATTCCTGATATTCTGATACACAAATCTCCGCTGGCGGTGCATCGGTTGCCGATGCGGGGCTTCACGGCACGGAACACGCCGTACATGGGGTTAGTGGACCGGAGACCGGTTGTATGCCGTAACCTGGCCATGGGGTTCTGGGTACCGCTTCACCCCCCTCCTTAGAGCAAACCCTGGGGGGGCTCGATAACACCCACGCATGGCAGCGGGTACCCAGGACCACATCCTGAAGGGGGGGGGGTGTCACTTCAGTAAGTCACAGTAAGATAGGTATCCCACAGTGGGATAGGTATGCTGCTGTAACAGCTCGTAGCACATGTATAGTATCAAGTATCAAGTCCCGGGTCCTGGCGGCGATTGTTCGGCATCCAAAGGACCCGTTAACCCATACCAGGCGCACCGGGTGCTGGCTGCTACGGTCACCACCACAGTGGCAGTGGCATACACGGCCAACATAGGCGTCACACGACGGCCGAGGTGGCCCCACAAGTCGAGAGCGACCACAAAGATCCATCAGGCTACCACAAGCTTCCCAAGGCCCGCCGACTGGGGAGAGTCCCCACGGGTCCTTCCTCGGGCGCACCATGTCCATATCCATACGACGCGAGTCCAGAGTGCCATAGTCGAACTCCTTACGAACCCCAAATCGTAAGGGAACTCCTCCTGAAGGGATCGGGCATCAAGGCCGTCTTTTCCCTCGCCCTACTACCACGAAGCGTGGCCATACATGAGGGAGTCCTCATGCAGTGTGGGCGGAGGCGTCGACTCCTCAAACCACCAGTTTCCCAGGCAGACTGACCGAGGTCAGGAGCACCGGAGGCCGCCATCCGAATGCAAGTGCGTCTGCAAATCGGTAGGCTCACACTGGGACTGACAGTGGCGGACCGCTGGGAGTGTAGTCAGGCAACTGGGCTTCCCGCCTGGCGCCATCAGGATCTCCACACATCACAGCGAATAGGGCAACACGGTATCACGGGCACTCAAACAGTAGAATCTGTAATCAAGTACTGGTCCAGGCTGGACCAGGCTGTAAGGATATGTACACGGCGACTCAAGGCGCCTCTGTATCCCGATTCGTGGTGAAAAACAGTCCATCCCTCAGCGATGGGCTGATGACACTTAACATACAGATGCACATATCCTGGAGGGCAGAAAAGCAAGCAACAATTTGGGTAAATAGGCGTGTAAACACACTCAGAACAGAGTGCCAAACCACGCCACGGTCAGGATAAGGCAAATGCAGGAGGATGGACAGGATAACGCCTGAGTTCAGGCATATATAGTCTCGAGACACACGTCGACTGGTCTGGATTCCGCAAATGCCATGGAACCGGACCACACACCAAAAAAATCGCAATGCCGATGACAGCGGCATCCGTTGCGCAACGTCGTATGGGCTTCAAGGCCCCAAGAGCTCAAAAATATGAAGGTCAGTCGCCCTACCTGGTTTCCCAAGGATTCAGCAGGGGGGGGAGTGACGAATAAAAGAAGAGAGGGGCCATCCTCCTCTGGATTCAGCAGGGGGGGGTATATGGCCACTCTGTCACCAAAAGATGGAAGAGAGCAAGCAAGTAAGGGACGACTCGTCGGCCTCACAAGCGCTCATAACACATCAGGGGAGAGCTCAGGGCGCTGATCAGGCACCCCTGGCTGCAATCGCCCGGGTGAGTGCTGCCAAGTCCGAAACGTGGATCTTGGTCTTGTGCTTGCGGATGTACTCCATGAAGGGAGTATTGACCCGCGGCACAAACGAGGAGACGGGTTCCGAGGTGTCGTGGGACGGCCCATAGCCTCGCCAACGAACCTTGAACTCCAGACCTCCGGGTGCCGAGGCTTTCGGACGCTGAGCCAGGATCCTCTCGACCGTATAGTCGTCCTGCTCAGCATAGTCGTCGTCCGAATCGGCCTCATGCCTGGCGTAGTCCAGGGACACATGTCGGCCACGGAGGTCGGGTTCCCGCACACGGAGTTGACTCTCGTGGCGCTCCCGGAACTGTCCGTGACCCACCTTGATGCGGTAGGTGTCCTCACCAATCCTGCGGACCACCTCGCCGGGCGTGAACCAGGTCTTGGTGCGGTGGGTGCCCATGGGGCGGGGTCTGATCACCCACACCGGGTCTCCCACCCTGAACTTCTGCGCTGTCGAGCTCGGGGCGGACTTCTGACGCTCAGCATGCTCCTTCTCGAGCTGCTGGCGGATGTCCCGCGCCGTTTGCTCTTGCCGCGCGAAGAACTCCTTGGCATCCATAGCCATGCCATCACCAGACAAGGGAAGTCCCCTACCCAGGGGGTCCCTGCCAAACAGAATCTGGTGAGGGGACAAACCGCCCGGAGTGGGGGTGTCATGATGGGCCTTCAGAGCAGGCCACATCTCCTCGAACCAGTTCCGCCGTGGATTGGTGATGTGGATCTTGCGCAGCTTCTCGAACAGCTGCCGTCCAGCCACTTCAGCACGGCCGTTAGACCGGCTGAGATAGGCGACGCTCTTGGCATGACGTATTCCCATGAGGGAACACATAGCCTTGAACCAGCCACCAGTAAACTGGGGCCCTCGGTCACTGCAAATGGTGCGGGGATGTCAAAGACGGTCAGCCAATGACGAATCATCATGACTGCCACTTCCTTGGCAAGCAACCCCTTTTTGCGTGCCGGAACGGCTACAACGTAGCCGCTGTGGCGGTCCACACAGAGAACCACACAGTCAAAGGTCTCTTTGCCAATGTGCACTTCGGGCATGGAGAAGACGTCCATGGCCACGCTCTCCATGGGCTGGTCAGGAACCGGGGTCCATTGGGGTTCCCCCTTGACGTTCCGGTTGTCGGGATTGCAGGCCTGACAGACCGAGCAACCCTTCCTGACCTTCTTGATGGCGGTGTAGAGAACGATATGGTCGATCTCGAACCGACGCTGCATGTCAAGAGCTTGCTTCTTGACCCCTGGGTGCAGCATGTGGTGGTGCCAAGCTTCACACAGCTCGAGCACCCGGGACTCTGGGACTAGCAGCTTACCATTCCGGTAGAGCTTGCCATCTTCCTCAGTCAGCCCCTTTGGCCACTTCTGCCCGTCATCAGGGTCGGTCACAGCCCTATACTCGGCCGCAAAGGCCTCAGACTTGGCGTAATCGTCGGTCCAGTCGTCCTGGAGGCAAGACTCCGGGAAGAGGTGCTTGTCGGACTCAGTTCCCACAGGGGGTGCCGGACCGGGCCTTCCGCCCGCGGCACCCACAGGGGCGAGTACACTGACCGTTCTGCTCACCCTCGAAGCGAGGGGGGCATCGGCGGCCATGACGACGAAGCATTTGACATCCTCCTCCTCCATCAGGCGCTCCATTTCAATGATCTTCTTGGCTTCAGCGGTCTCAGCCTCATCGCCATGGGCAGAGATATCCTGCATGCCCTTGCTGGCGGGGTAGGCCCACCTACTGAGACAGTCCGCCACGGTGTTATCCTTTCCAGGAATATAAACAACCGTAAGGTCGAACTTGGCCAAGGTCTCGTGCCATCTTGCCCGTCGGGAGGCGGGACCTGAGGGGGTGTCCACGTGCTCCTTGTGCCACGACTGCAGACTCTGATGGTCGGTGCAGACGGTGACGGGATGGAGGGCTATGTACCCAGCCCATTTCCTGAGAGCCATGACGATGGCATACGCCTCCTTCTCACGGGGCGTCCACGTCCGTCTCTGGCCTTCCGCCAGGACTCGGCTCCAGAAGGCCACGGGCACGTGCCTCCCATCGTCAAGCACTTGCTCCAACACAGCCCCAATGGCGTAGTCGGAAGCGTCGGTGCGCAGGACGAACCCTCGGTCGGGATCCACGAGGTGCAGACCCACTGCGGATAGCAGCGCCTGCTTCATCCCCTCAAAGGCACGGTCAGACTCTTCAGTCCAGACCAGAGCCTTCTTGGACCCCTTCTTGGTCTCCTCTCGGTTGCCCTTGAGCATGGTCGTCATGGGGGCTGCATACTCGGCATACATCTTGATATACCCCGAGTAGTAATTGCAGAACCCCAAGTACGCCCGTAGCTCAGAGACCGTTTTGGGCTTTTCCCAGTGCTCAATCGCAGCCACCTTGCCAGGTATGGGCTTTCGCTGCCCGTTCCCAACTACGTGGCCAGCGAAGACCACCTCGCTTACCGCAATGGTGGCCTTGTCACTGCTGCCCGTGAGTTTGTGCCGAACCAGAAGGTCCAGCACTGGAGTGACGTCCCTTTCGTGTGCCTCCAGGAGCTCCTCGTAGCTCATGCTGGGGTCCCCGGACGCGATGATCACGTCGTCCACGAAGGGGTCCGCACAGTCGCGCACCGGCTCAAGCAGGTTCTCCAGCATCCGCTGAAAAGCCGCATTGCCGTTGGTAACGCCCATAGGCATCACCTTCCACTGGAGAGGTCCAAGTGGGGTGCTCATGGCCGTGCAGGCACGGGACTCTTCGGCGAGAGGCATCTGATGATAACCATGTTTCAGGTCAATCACCGTGAAGATCCTCCGCCGGTGTTGTTTTTGCAGCATATCCTCAATGAGGGGCAGCGTATAGCTGTCGTGCTGCGTTTGGGCGTTCAGGCCGCGGTAGTCGACCACGAGCCGCCACTCACCGGCAACCTTCTTGGGGACGACGAAGCAGGGAGAGGCCCACTCGGAGTGGCACGGCTCAAGCCAGCCTCTCTGGATGAAGTCACGGAGGATCTTCTCCATGGCCTCTTTCCTCTCGCCCCTCAGGGCAAACTCCCGGTGACGATACACACGGGGGTCCTGCTTCAGTCGTATCTTGGCCTCGCCATACGGTCCACGCACCGGTGGGGGGAACACAGGTTTTCCGCTGAAGAAGGTCTCGCCATACTTCTGCTTCAGCCTGGCCCTCAACGCCTGGATCTTGGGGCAGTCATCGGACTCCGCCTTGGCTTTTCCGGGCACTTGAACCACGGAGCTTACTTGAGGGGTAGCTACTCCGCTCGCTTTCGGCTCAGGTGGTCTTCCCAGGTGGCCCAAAGGGCCATCTCTGGTCTTGCCTCGGAACAGATCGCCGTAGGTGGGTGGGTTACCGCCAGGCGGCTCGTCTTGGCTGGACATGTGATCCAGCACCCTCTGTACGAAGGTATCCCCGTCATAGGAACCAGAGACGATTGAGTCCACTTCCCACCAGGCTTTGTCCTGGCCTTTGCCCTCACGCTGGTTTCCCCAGTCGTGAAAGGGCTGATCCATATACCCCTGAACCAGATCCCACTCCTCTTCAGTGAGGGGGTCTTCGGAGTCCGATTCTTCGATGTCAACAGGGGGAACCGCAAAGCATTGCCGCCAGGGCTCTGCTATGATGCGGTTGACACACACGAAGTCCGTGGTGTCGGCCTGATCAAGGCCCCCATCCACATAGTGGAATTCTGTTGGCCATCTCTGGGGTGGCATGGGCTGTCCCTTAGCGTCCTGATAGACACTCTCTCCAGCCGGTAGGACGACCTTGTTTAAGGTCATGTTGGTCAATGAGGCTACCCAATGTCGGGTACTTTCCTCCTCGGTGCATCCCATAGGAACAACCAGCACTGCCTTGGAGCGGTCCTTGCGAATCTTCGCTATCGCTCTTGGAATGTCCCAACGGGGGCAATGGATCCACATCAATCCCTGATGCGGACCCCAGTGCTTCTTCCACGCGGAGTCCTGGGCGCTCCAGTACTTCTCACATACCCGCAGATGGGCGGAGGTTCCTGAAGAGAACGCATCCAGGGCCAGATCCGACGCTCCCAGGTCCGCGACCACTCGGTACGCCACTTCCGGCCTTACGCCGTACTCCTGGTTCGCTGGCCCAGTAGGCTCAGTGTCCAGCGCGGCCACTTCGAGCTGATTGCGTTCGGGGTGGATCCATTGGCATTCCACATGGTGCTCAGGTGACGAAAGCCACGAGAGTTGGTCGTCCTGGTACAGGGTCATGGAAGCCTGGGCCGGGAGGACGCCGGAGTCCGTCTCCATCATGAAGTCGTACCCGACGATCATGTCCCAGTCCATCTCGGCCTTGTAGAAGCGACCGTGCAGGAGGATTTCCTTGCCGAGGTCTGGGCGGCTCAGTTCACGATGGTTCACGAACTGCAGCTCAATGGCCGCTTCCTTCGTGCCTCCCACCATGTACTGGCCGTTCGCCACCTTCAGCCTGACAGGTTTCCGACTGTCGGTAAGACACTCTGGCGGAAGCAGGCCAGCCTTGACCAAGCTGACTTGAGCTCCCGTGTCGACCAACACGTCGAAAACCTTTTCCACTTCCCCGCATAAGGCACGGACCTTAAGATGCAACTGCCGCTCGCGACCGACACGGCGCACGGCGTGCAAACTCAGGATCTCCGGCCGTTCCAGAAGCTCCACAAGCGACTGGTGCAGGTCGTGGACAATGGGCTCAGGCTGCCCATCTGCAGCATCCAGCTGCGGTCCGGGTGATCCTCCGATACTCTCGGATAGATCCTGTAGTACATCAAACACGTTCTTGGTCGCGAAGGACGGACGGGTGCAAGGGTTCGTGCCTTCACTTGCCCTCACCCCGCCTCCGCGACTGGGCGCCGGACCGGGCCTTCCGCCCGCGGCAGTCCCCTTGTGCTTATCGACTCCCGACTGGGATGGATCGGCGCTTCCCACGTCACCATCCTGCGACCGCCCTAGCTGGGGCCCTTGGCTGCAGGGGCTCCGCTAGGGGGCGTCGGTTGTGGAAGAGGGGGTGTGCTCCTCGGCCTCAACGTCGTTGACGCCCTTCTTTCTTCCCCCTTTACCTCCTCCTTTACCCTTGTTCTTGTCCTTGTCCTTGTTCTGGTCATTCTGGTTGTTCTCCTTGTTCTTGTTGTCCGACCTGGGAACCCAGTTCCGCTTGATCTCCTGGATCTCCTTGGCCAACTCGGTCCCCACCGACGACATCAGCTTGGCCAGCTCGTCCTTGTCGACCTCCATTTTGGCTTCCCGGATACCCGCGGGCGCACGCTTCTTCGACCCGTGCGCCTTCTTGTAAGCCTCCGTGTCGGCCTTGTGGACGGGGCATGTTCGGTGGTCATGGTTGAAGCCTTTCTTCCTCCCATAACACACGAAACAGCCCTGAGGGTGAGCTCGTATGAACTCCCCAAAGGACAGCGGAGGGTCGCCAATGCGGCGAGGGTCCCTCTTCTCCTGCTTCCTCCAACCCTGCTGCAGGGGCTTCCAGTTTCCCCGGTTGCTCCCCGCGCTCAGGTTCCTGGCCACGAAGGCACAGACGGCCACCTCGGCGGGCTCATCGTCGTCGTCATCGTCGACGAGAGTCTCATCGCCGCCGGCTCCCGCTGGGTCCATGGCGTCTTCCCCGCCAGGTCCCTCGCCAACGTAGTTGACGTCGCGGTCGCCGGGCCTCAACCCGCGGGTGTGGTGGAGGTTTCGGTACTCCTTGAGCACTTCCTCGCCAACCCACTCCAGGATCTCGTCGCAGCTCATCCGCGCCGGGATGGGCTGCAGACGGATGGTCTGGCCGCTCAACTCACAGTCGTCAAGGCGCCAAATCGCGGTCTTCTCGCGATCGCCCGAGACGGTGATGAGAAGAGCGTTCCGCAGGGAGTGCCGTTTGACATCCCGGGCAACGTTCTTCTTCGCCCAACTCACCACGTTCGTATGATACTCCTTGGGGAGCATCATCTTGACCGTGTGGTTGGACTTGGCCCTCTTGGATTCCTCCTTGGTGACCCTCTTGATCCATGCTTCCGGCAGCATGGAGAGCAGGCGAGCCTGCTCGTCACCCTCGTTCCAATCCTCCACGTTGCGGCGGAAGAGGGTGTATTTCCCTCGGAAGTCCCGCCACTCTCGTAGGCGGATCTCCCGTCCATCATGCTCAAGCTTGATGGACTTCCAGCGCTTGGCAGCCACCTCCGGAGCGTCCACCCGCTCCTGCTCGTTGAGCCACTTCTTGGCGTCCTTGAGGGTCTTGATTTTCCCCTCCTTGGTCGCCACGAAGTATAGCTCGCCGAGCACTTCCGGCAGGCGGTACCTGAACCGTTTGAAGACATATCTCTCCGCATCCGCGGGAGGTTGGTCTTCAGTGACGGTCAGCCCCCAATCGTCCAGCTTCTCCAAGAAGCGGTCGAGGTTGAGGGGGTTGCCGTCGTACATGGGGGGCTTGATGTCCTTCAAGTCTTCCCACACGGCGGCGTCCGCGGCCTTAGAGACCATGAACGCCGGCCGCGAGGTCGACCGAGGTTCCCATCGGCCTCGCCCACGGACTCCCACGGCCGCCACGTCCATCTCCTCCATGGAATCCCTGTGGCTACGCCGCGGTTCCTCCACGTACGCTGAACCAAAATGTTCACGCCGTACTGCATCCATGTACGCATCCTCATCACGGCGCCGGCGGCTGCGTTCAGCGGCCTCCCGTCGTACACCACGCGGCGGGCTGATGTCGAACTCCTCCAGGTCCAGGTCCAGGTCCAGGTCCTCACCTTCGCCGACATCCCACTCCACGTCTCCTCTGGGGACCACATCCCTGAGTCCACCATAACGCCCTCCAGCCCTGGGGATTGGCACCAGGGCTGGTGGCGGGCGTCGGGGGCGTACAGGCGTCCGCGGTGGAGCACGGCGGTTGTGGTAGTCCGCGCTGAGCCACTCATCGCGCCATTCCTCACTGCCACTGCCGGGCGGCACGCGCTCGTTGCGGCGGCCCGCGCTGTGGTGAGAGGGGGCGGAGAGAGAGGGGGCACTGGCGCTGGGGCGACTCCTGGGGGCTCCGCCGGGGGCGTGGGGTCTGCCTGGACCTGGTCCGGGTCCCCAGCCGTCGTCCGACGAGCCAGACTCCAGGGGTGGGTGGTCGCTGCCGACTCTCCCACGGGCCTCCAGCGCATCCAGCCTCTCCTGCAGGCCGCTGACGACGTTGGTCAGCGACTTGGTCTCGGCCCTGGCGATGTCCAAGTCCTTCTGCGCGCGCGCGGCGACCGTGGAGATGCGAGCCATCTCGCTCTTGCCCGTGTCTACCTCCAGCTCGAGCAACTGGACTCTCCTGCGGAGGTAGACAATCCACCGCCAGGTGGCATCCGGGACACCGTTCCCTGGTGGGTCGCCGGGGTCCCCAGGGGGTCCTCCAGGAGGGCCTCCGCCGGGTCCGCCCGGTCCAGGGGGTCCTCCCCCGCCCGGTGGTCCGCCTCCAGGGGGTCCACTTGGTGGGCGTCCTCCAGGGGGTCCTGAAGGTCCTCCGCCAGGGGGTCCCGGTGGGTCTCCGCCGGGTCGCCTCGGTGGGTCCGAGGATGGGCGCCTCCTCGTGATGCCGAAGTCCATGTCGTCATCCTCGTCCATGTCGCCCCACCTGGGCGTCTCGGTCACGGAGGACTCGGAGCTCCGGTAGGGAGGAGGGGGATCCTCATCCTCACCTTCCATGGGGACGTCTCCGCCACTTCCGCCCGTCCAAGCCACCACTTGGCGATGTCGACGGCCTCGTTCATCCCCGTCACTGGCGGTGAAGAAGGGGTCACTGTCGTGGGGGTGCCCACCCGCTGGCCTCCGCGGCCTCTCGGGGGTCTTCCCCTTGCCCTTCCTCCGTCGACGGGCGGTGGTGCTACCGCTCCCACTGCTGCCCGTGTCCGCCTCATCCAGCTTCATCCTGGAGGAGGCGTCCCCTTCGAAAAGCCTTCGAAGGGTCTCCACTCGCGATCCTCCCGGGGGAGTCTCGTGGCGGAGTTTGGCCTCTGCCTCCTCCATTGCGGCGGCGGTGGCTGCGGCAGCTCGCGCTTCGGCCTCTTCCCGAGCACGAGCCGCCTCGGTCTCCCGGGCCTGCAGCAGCTGCGCCTTCTGCGCCTCCAACGCCGCCAGCTCCGCCTCCGTCTTGGCCTTCTCCTCAGCGACCTTCCGTCGCGCGGCCTCGATGGCTTCCTTCTTGGCGGCATCCTCATGGGCCTTAGCCGTCGCTTCGGCGTGGGCCCTTTCCTCCGCCTCCTTCTTTGCCCTCTCTTGGGCAAGCGCCTCCCCCAGCGCCTTCACCTCGGCCTCCTTGCAGGCAATGGCCTCCTGCGTCAGGCGGGCTTCCTCGTCGGCTGCCGCCAACTCACCGTTGACCTGGGCAGTCGCTACCCCATGGGCGGCCACGGCCGTGAGTCCGGCCGCAATGGCCGCCACGGTCTGGGTGTGGATGGCCATGCCATGCGCCCACTGCGCAGCTTCCTCCTGGGCAATGCCGGCGGCGCCCTCCACAGCAGCGCTGTACTGCTTGGCCCGTTGCCGGGCAACCCGACGGTTGCAGGGCACCCCACAGGCGCGCTCACAGGCGCGCGCCACGTCCCTTTCGGGAGCGACGCTGCTGCTGGAGCTGGCCTGGTCGGCCGGCGTCCTCCCGCGGTGGGCCGACTCGATGTCGCTGCTGGGGCCTGCTGAGGCCTGCCGGGCCCTCAGGAGCAGCGGACGGGGTTTGGCCTGGGTCTGCTTGGCGACTTGGATGTAGTCGCCAAGGGTGGTGGAGCCGGGGTGGTGTCCACCATTGGGCCGTTGGGGACTGGGGGCTGGGGTTCCGCCCTTGGCGCCTTGGGCGGCTTCGGCAGCCAGGGACTCCTGGTACTCCCGCCACCTCCGGTCCCTCTTCTTGTCCCCGGCGGACTTCTTCTCCGTCGCCGGAGACGCGCTGCTGCTGCCCTGCAGCCTGCGCTCGTTCCCCGGTTCCGGGAACTTCTTCTCGATCACGTCCCACAGGGAGACGTTGATCGAGGCGCCCGACGGGTAGGCGTTGGGCTCCTCGTCCTCCTCAATCCCGTCGGGACGCAGCCCTTCCCCGGGCCTGTCCGGCCGGGTCCACGCCCTCCAGCGCCTCTGCTGGTGGCGGTACTCGTACCCCTCCGCCCGCAGCCAGTCCTCCACGGCCTGCAGGCGGTCGGGGGCGATGTCCGTGCGGAGCTCGAAGCTCCTGGGCATGCCCCCTTCGCACTGGGGGTTGCTGTGGCGGTAATGCTGGTCCCAAACCAACCCACGCAGCAGGCGTGCTGCATGGGGGTGGGGCCGCGGCCACGTCCTGCCCGCTTCCTGCCAATTCACCATGGCAGCGGGGGCGTAGATGATCTTGAAGTCCTTGATGTGCACTCGTTCAACTCAACGAACTGGTTGTGGTTGTTGAGGAGGGTGCTGCAGCACTGGATTGGAAGTGCGGCTGGTGCTGGTCAGCCGGTGGTTGTGGAGGCGGTTGACGCGGCCTTGCTGGTCGGCCGTTGGGACTCCGGGTCGGCCGATGGGGCTGATGCAGGAGTCCTGGTCTGTGCACCTCTTCCACGGGCGCTGCGCGGTCAGGACGATGCTCTGGCCGGCGCTGCGGGCTCCGTGACGAACTCGGCGCTGTCGCTGAGTGGCGCTGCGAGCTGCTGCGCTGCGCTGCGAGACGCTGCGCTGCGCTGCGAGCTGCGACGCGCTGCTCGGGGTTGGTGGCCCCGAGTGGCACGCGAGGGTTGGGTAACCCCGCGGCGGTGAAACGCTTTTGACGCGTTCCCGTGGGGGGCCGGCCACGGGACGCTGCGGTGACACGCACAAGTGAGCAGGCAGGCAAGGCACTACGCTCACAAGGGCATCAATACGCCTGTGTCATGTGACAAAGCGTTTCAGAATCCTTGCCACTCTGCAAAGAGGGAACAAAAGTATGTACAACAACACATCAGGATATGTACACATGGGGTTAAGACTGGACTGGGGTAAGGGCATCTAGGGACAATAGACACTCAGTCCCAACTCATATCCCACTCCCAGGTCCGACCCCCTCAGTGGCTGGTAGGGGCGGGGGCTCAAATACAACCCATGCCCTGCTCAGTCCGGACCCTGAAACCCTGCCAATGGGAGAGGTGTCCCGCACAGCCACAGGCGAGTTCCTGGGAACCAATGGGCTCCAAGGCCAACCGACAGTGGCTCCCTATGCTCCCTTAACGGCAGGTCCCAACTCCTCTCTGAGCCAGAGATATGGCCCCGCCATTATCACCCAGGAGTTGGTAGCTGAAAATGGGCTGTTTCAGCCCAAACTGAAATTAGCCTAAAAAACTCCAAAATTGACCCCTCGTCCGGACCCGCCAGAGGTAGGGACGAGGCAACTGACCCTATGCCCTTCGAGTACGAACTCCCTGGAGCCCTCACCCAACCTGGTTCCCTCTGAGGTCCCGGCATCAGGGCAACACGGATGAGTTAAGTGGGGTCATGATGCCAGAATCACCAAAATTGGCGTCATTCCCACGCATGGCTCGCCCGGCCAAGGTAAGGCCAATGGCTCACAGGGTAGGAGGCAGGACCTAGGACTTATATCTGAGTGTACAACTTGGATTTAGGTCCGGGCTCCCTATGGGCTTAGAGAAATGGGGCCGCCAATCGACCACACGGAAGGGGGAAATTGGGGTCCCAAAATTGGGTCATTTTGGCTGCCTGAAATGAGCCAAAATTCGGTGTGCTCCCAATAGTATATCTCCACGCCGGCTTGGAGATCGGATCCGCCATTCCATACGTGATCCACCGGGAGTCGAACGGAGACTCCCATGCCCTTGGCTCTCAAAGATCTCCATGCCACTCGGCGTGGTGACGATCCCAATTGGGTCCACAAATGCAAAAATGGCAAAATTGCCCATACTCAATTTGGCCTAGCGCGTTGACGAAGGCGGCTCCGCTTCGCCCACGTGGTGTATGGACCATGGGGACCATTACCCATAACACCCATGTCATATATGGTCCATTGGTCCATGCGTCCGGCGTGCACGAAGGTTAGAACATGGGGCACAGCGGGCAGCAAAAGTGGAAAAATGCTCAAAATGGCCAAAATTGCGCACGCTCATGGTTAGGGCAAATGAGGCACGTGCCCGACTTGGACCGGAGTGTGCCATAGGATTGATGTCAAGTCATATGTGTCCAACATATCTTTGGGGCGTCGCCCAACTCCTCCGGTATTGGGAATGGCAGGGTCGCCAAGTGAGCCCATGATTTGGGATAGTCCCAAATCGCCAACATGGCGGCCACGGTATGCCAAGCCTAAGAGGAGCTATTCGCCGGGTCCAAGATATGTTGGGCACCGAAGTATGTACCCTCATATCATGCTTGGGTCATGATGTCAATTGAGCGCAACGTTGAGATATACGTTCGCCACTTGACATCATGACGGGCCAAAAACGGCAAAATTGGCACAAAGACAAACCAAAGTGCCTTGAAAGGCACACAATTATATTATAATATCTTTGGCTTGGATCGTGCAATCAACTAATCCTTCTAAATACAATGACTTGACACCAATGACCTTCGATCCCGCATATGTGCTCCACTTGGGGCGCCTTGAAAGGTTACGCGCGCTGCTTCCCAAGTGGGCACATGAAAATATGGAAAAATGTAAAATACACACCTTGCTCCCAACGCATCGCTTCGGGATCACCACACAAGCTTCCCTTCACGAAGGTTAGGCTTGCAATTGACCGTAGGGAGTACGGAGAAGGGGCTTGCACAATATGAGGTCCATTGGCGGGCTTGGCTTGGAGCAATGGACCCGCCAAATGGGCACGCAACACAACACATGGCACATACCACATATTGCCCAAAAAGGTGGCTCCCACCACGATATGTCATGCCCCTCCAAGGGCATAACTTTGTGTCAATCGCTCATAGGAACTCAAGGAGAGTTCCTATGCAACACCAACACTTGCGCGCTACACTCGAAAGTTATCTTAACGCACGCAATATCATGGTCAATGAGTTGTAACGCAAACTCTACCCTCTTGACCATGATCCATTACACTAGCGCGCACGTGTGGAAACGCAAGGCATATAATGCTTCCTAAATTACGTCGGGAGTATTGTGAATACATCCCACGTTTCTTTATCGTCAATACTCGCAAGCAACACGAGATATGACCTTCACAAGTGGCCTCACGAATCAACTTTGTTTTGCCCATATCTTTAAGACAAATGGAGGGCAGGATAAAAGGGAAGTTGATTCGTGCATACGGAAGCACGTAGGTCCACTCGAAAGAGGTCAAATCAAGTGCGGGGATGTCGAAGTCGAAAATCCGATTTCGACATCCTGAAAAATTCGGATTAAGGTTGCGAGTATTAATTATGAAAATTGCGGAAGCATCCATGCAGTTCCTGGCGACTTTGGAGCCTTCGTCGCGGATAGCGTTAAAATTTCCATTATAAACAGTTAAACTGGCGGTTACGGTAAAGTCGCGAACCAACCGCCAGCAGTCAAAATAGTGAGTATCAGAACGGAAGCGTAAAAATTGACGGAAACAATATGAAAATAAAACCCTGTTGATTCCTGATATTCTGATACACAAATCTCCGCTGGCGGTGCATCGGTTGCCGATGCGGGGCTTCACGGCACGGAACACGCCGTACATGGGGTTAGTGGACCGGAGACCGGTTGTATGCCGTAACCTGGCCATGGGGTTCTGGGTACCGCTTCAGTACCTCCCCCCCCTACATCACTGGCATCAGTGATCAGGACTATCTCGCCCTCAGGGCGGGGCACTCCCAGGCAGTTGGAGGAGGCAATCTTCTTCTTCAACTCCTGGAAACACTCTTCCTCTCTGGAGGTCCATCTCCAGGGAGTAGTTTTCTTGATCAGGTCAGTGAGGGGTGCAGAGGAGTAAGTAAAATTGTGGATGTGACGCCGATAGAAATTACAGGCGCCCACAAAACTCCTCACATCGTGTAGACCCTTCTTAGGGTCATCGCGAATCTGCATGTCCTGTAGGGGCTGCATCTTAGACGCGGCTGGTTTCCACCAGCCATACCCCACGTCGAAACCCAAATACTCCATCTCCTCTTTCATGAACTCACATTTTTCGAGTTTGATTCGGAGATGGTTTTCTTGACAAACAGTGAAGAATTCACGGAGGAGAAGGACATGGTCCTCTTTGGTATTAGTACCCAAACTCACGTCGTCGATGTGAGCCTCCATTTCTGCACCCCGAGAAATCAACTCTTGTACTAGAGGCCTGCGCCTCAGTATGTACAAAATTTTGTTCATAAGCTCCTGGAAGAGCGCTGGGGCGTTAGCCACCCCGAAAGGCATAACCATCCACTTGAAGACACGACCCTTAGGGGTTATAAAGGCAAGCAGCTCCTGAGCTGCGGCGGTTAGGTCAACCTGCCAGAAACCAGAGCGTTTGTCCATTTTGGTCTTATACCTGCATTTGGCAATACGCTCCAGGGTGTTTTCCATGTTAGGAATACTCCCTGAGTGGTTCTGGGTTTTCTTGTTGACCTCACCATAGTCTACAACAAGACGTAGAGCAGTCGACCCTGGTTTAGCAACAAGGAAACAGGGGCTGCAGTGATGGGGATAGTCCCCATGTTTATACTCTTCAACGAGGCCAGCATCAATGCATTCTTGGATCTGGCGCTCGATTTCTTCAACCTGTTCCTGTGGAGCGGGATAGGGACGACGCCTCACTCGCGTCTTTTCAAATTCGGGTTTCAATTTCAGGTCCATCTGGACCAGTTTTTTACAAGATAGGGGAGGCGGCAAGGCGCCGAACACCTCCTCATAGGTTATAAGCAGTTTCTTCAGGCGGGGGTCAAGGTTAACACTCTCGACTTTCTGAAGGAAATCCTCCTCAGCATGGAGGTTGCTTTTTCCATGTTCTTTCTTTTTATGCCGATCAGCAGTTTCGGCAGGTACAGTACCATCGTCCCACTCAGGGGGACATTGCTGCCCATAGTGTAGAGAATACACTAGGGGTATCTCAGGATCAGGCAGCGTATAGGACTCATCGTCCTCCTCAGACCAGATGGAGTATTTCCAGGTCTGTCTGAGGTATTGCAGCCGCTCGTGGCGCTCAATACCTTCGGCCTTCAGGTACAACAGCCGTCGGAGTTCTTGAGTGTCATGCTCAGACAATGGCATGTTATTAGCAGCAGGCCGTGCCAGAGCATCAGTACTCCGGGCCACGGGTTCACCTGTGTGCACAGGCTGCATGTGTAGCACTGGTTTCCCAACAGAGGAAGCGGGTTCAGAGGTTGACTCTAGATCTACCTCCTCTAGCAACAGCTGGGCCAGGAAAGCACTATGTTTTAAGTCAACACAGCTGGGATCAACAGAGGGAATAGTGCTGGCGATCTCAGACAGTTGGTCGTCAGCATCCTCTTTTACAGCTGCAGGTTCCAGATAGTCATCAGGAGACTCACACCCTGTAAGTGTGGCAGATAGGTGCTCAGGAGATCGATTTTTGAGATCATGAAGGGTCAAGCCACGGTTTTCGGCCATGACCTCTTTTAGTAGCACCTGGTCCAGGTCACACAGGGGTACAGGATTGAGAGATCCATCGATGATGGACAGGAAACTGGCCCACTCAGGGGCTTGCATAGCTGTGTCTGAGTCCTCAGGCACATAGATGGGGCCGTCGGGGAGTTGCACTCTCCCCACGGTCATTCGGTCAAGCATACGGCGCCAGTAAGCATGTTCACCAGAGCAACCCCAGTCACGGGTGCACATAACAACCCTTCCTCCCTCATAAGCGATCTTGGTTAGAACCTTCGCGAGCAGGGAGAAGGGAGGGTTAGCATACGCTAGGCCCATTGCTTTCCAGAAGAAACGGAAAGCATTGTTCATTTGTTTCGAGCAGTACAACTGCATGATGTGCTGTTGTTGGCTCGCAAACAATTCCACCTGGATCTCATCCAGGTTTACCTGAAGGGCCGCCAGTCCATTTTCGAGAACATGACGGGGCAGTTGGTAGTTTTCAGTACGATAGTTCGTCTTGGCTGCGTAGCGCAGCCCAGACTCTTTTCGTCTTGACAGCTCTAAAGGAACGGAGAAGAGCCAACTGCCAAAGTCGCAGTGCAAAGAGTAAGGACGCTGTAGGGACAGCATTTTAACCCGGGGGTTTCTTCTTAGAAAGTCAGTGCCAATGACGATGTCAAAGGCGTCAGTGTCCAACACTCTGCAGTGTTGGGTCACGGTTTCGTCGCCCAGACATATGGTCACATCGACCCCCCCCAAGGAATGGATGGTACGCCCATCCCCTACTCTTATGGCCACGGTCTTAGTTTTCCTGAAACTTTTAAGCAGGCGCCGGGCCACTATGGAAAGTGTTGCTCCGGTATCAAGCACTGCTCGAAAAACCTGATCCCCGATTTTCACGAGGATCCAGAAAACCAAGTCCTCCTCTTCGGAGCCGCCCCCCTATTCCTCATCAGGGAATTTCACATCCACTCCTGCAGCCATGAGGGACTTGGCCATCCAGGCCAAGCGCCTCTTCTTAGAATTATTCCCCTCAGGGGTAGCGTTATCCCCTCGGGGGCGCTTCTGGGGGACACCTGCGGCAGGAGGGGGTGTAGCAACAGGAGTAGGTGTAGCAACGGGCGCTGATGAGCGCCTCTGGGGGTTAGGGGGTCCAGTTTTGCCACCCCCCTTGCCACCTCCTTTACCTTTATCCCCATTCGGGGGATTTCTGGCGGGCGTCGGGGTCTTCTGGCGCTCCGCCTCCTGACGCTTGAGTTTGTCACTCTCGCGTTTCTTGATGTGGCATTCGTCCTCATAGTGACGACGTTTGCCACAGTAACCACAGGTAATGGTACACCTGAAGTGGTCCTGATGGGTCAATGTTTTCCCATCTTTAGTATGCTGCTGACGTTTCATCTGCAGCATACAGCCACTGCGGAGATCGCAGTCAGAGGCATGACAAGGTCCCCCCTTGTCATTGACAGGTCGGTAGTAAAACAGGGGGGGTGTGCCTGCATCAGTTGGAACCTCGTTCATGGCACGTAGGTTGCCCCCCCCTTTACCGCCTCCCTGGTTGGTGTTAGTGGGATTTTTATGCCCCTTCCCTTCGCCACGTTCGGGGGTAGGGGTACCACCTCGTCCCAAATGCTTCTTGAGGAACTTCTCCATGTGGGAGTCGTTCTCTCTCTCAAGAGCTAGCTCAATCAAGAGATCCAACAGTGTATCATACGAGTGGGTCCTGCTCTTCCTCTCAGAGGTGGAGCGGCAATCATCCCACGTACGCTGGGGGATCTTAGTCATGAGCCACAGGTGGGGCTCAGTGGCTCCGTAGGAGCCCACATTCATCCTCGAAAATAAGTACTCCAAGTCGCACACATATTCAGAAATTCGCGCAGCGGATGGAAACTCCGGGAGCATAGGTAGCTCCTCGATCTGTGTGCGTACGCTGAGGTCAGTCTCATAGACTGGAAATGTTTTCTCTAACCTCAGGAGTACCTCTGCCCAGGTAGAACAGGTTTTCACAATCTGTTTGACCTGTTTTTGCAAAAATTTCTTTTTGCAAGAGCGTTTTAGCAGTGAACATTTGGTGGCCACATCCACATGGGATTGGCCAGTCAACAAAAGGAACTCTGCAAATTCTTCTGCCCATTCAGGCAGATTTTTGGGGTCGAACTCCGGCAGTTCCAGCTGGATGTTCGCCTGGGCAATTGGTCTGCCCGTCTTCCCACCCCCCGGAGTTAGGCCTGTAGGCGACACGCCGGCAAGAGGGGCCAGGGCTGACAGCCCTCTTCTCTCACTCTCTGTGACAGGCACGTCCTGTAGATCCGCCATAGGCACAGTCCTGGCACGGGGGTGAAAGGGGCTGGGGCAGTTAACCTTAGGCAACAGCCTTGAGACCCTCGATCTCTTGAGATCTTCGGCCAGGGTACTCAGCCCTGGAGAGAGAGAGAGGAACTCAGGCTTGGGTAAGGGTTCTGCAATACCCAGTTTAGCCTTAATGGCCTCTGATAAGGCCGTCACATCTGCATCTTCTGATCCAGACAGGAATTTGGCCAGCAGCTCGGCCGTTTGATCCAGGGCACCGTAGGTTGGCCTTGGATGATGTTCTTCGACTCGTGTTGGGCCCACTTCGGGAGCCCTTGGGGTTGGGTACTCAGGTCGTAGTCGTCTTGGCAGGGATGCTGTGGACGGAGGACCAGAGTGTGCGTAGGACCCTAGATCTGTACGTGGTCTGGATCCATGTACAGCCAAGGGCTCCTCTCCATCTTCCCCACGGATGGATTTATAGTACTCCTCATGCATGATGTACTCATCCATCTTCATCTTCAGCTTCTCATATTCCTCAGGTCCTTCAATGGCAGTTGAGGATGAAGCTGGACAATTGGATCTTGATACTGAAGCAGCCACACATCTGTGGAGGTGACTGAAGCTGTCTCCACCGTGTGCTGCTAAGGCCTCGGTGGTAAGGCCTTTATTCTCTTCCGCCCTTCTGCGTTCTGGATCTCCTTGGGACCCAGATGCGCCACTGAGGTGATGTGGTGCTCGGTGTGGTGGTTCACTCATTGGGTGGACCACACTGCCCATTTGTACTTGGACAGTTCGGACAGGCAAGGTCCTGTTGCTTGGCGTGGACATGTTGGACTTGTTGTTGAGCTTTTGTTTTGCACTTCTTCTCAGGGTCGGTTCAAAAGGTCACAAGGGACTGTCTCTGCTACCGGAAAGATGTCCTTGGATTATGCCCTAGGTCTTTTGATGTATTCCTGCAGGCTTTGTAGTTGAAAACCCCAAACCAAAGCAGCAAGTAGAGCAAGGACTGAATATGGATCGAATCAATGATTGGTTTTGGAATCCAGTGTAACACAGAAGGGCTGCAGATAGACAAAGCAGGTATATTAACATAGATTCATTCACAAACGGATAATACAAAAGGTTTTATAAGAAAATTGGTCAGACTCTAGCCTCAGAGGTTGCAATAGGCACTTCATGTGCACTCTTTTGGGTGAAATGGTGCTGGTTAGGACTGAGGGGCATAGATGTCAGGACCACACAGAAAATGACTTGGCCAAGCAACTGAATTCAGAAACAGTTACAAAGTAGGACCACATTAAGTGGTAGAAACAATTGAGTATAGGGGTCTTGGGGTGGGAGACCACTTAGGCTTAACCTCCAAGGCCAACAAGCATGTAATGCCTGATTTATTTTGGTATGTCCTCCATGAAGGAAGGTACCTCCGCTCAGTTGAGTGGTAGGGGTGAACTTCATGGGGGGGCTAGGGTCACAACCCTAGTTACCTTGAGAAAGTGTACTTTAGGCTACAAAAGAGAGATAAAAACACTTAAGTTTGTCTCAGCATCAACAAAGGGTTTTAAGGGGGGCTTAGCCTCGATCAAGCCCTCCAAGAAAGACATGGCAGTGACTTTTTCTTACTCGTTTCAATGCATGCAAAGGGGTTGCAATTTTGGAAGCCTTCTCCTTCACGCCAATCTTGTCCTTGCGGTTGTGGACAAGGTCCAAGCGACCGGCATTCTCCGCCCACTCACAAAAAAGAGTGTTAAATCAAGTCAAAACAAGTGCCAAAATGTGGTGGTCGCATCCTTTGAACTTTAAAGGGTGGTAAAGGGTTGCTGGATCATCCCGCGCATGAGCCGCCTTGCGAGCCTCGTCAAGGAGTGCCGCGAGACCCCCGGCCACGCCGGTGTTCACGCTAGCGTTGTCTGCATACAACGTCCGAATAGCATACAACGGCGTGGGAGGAACGGCCAACTCGCGTTGAATGTCGTTGAGACGGCCCCAAATAAGCAAGATGCAATTCAAACAACCTTCTGCGGACTTATCAATGAGGTCAACCAAATCCAGCAACTCCGTTCCCCCCTCCCAACTCACGTGGACCTCAAAGCCATGCCTATCAAAGAAGGTGCCGCTACCATCACAACCTAAGGCAAGATTCGCACAAGAACTCAAATCGCGTGCCAACTCATCAATGCAACACTGCGCCGCCTCCACTAAACATCGAGTAGACGTTTGCCTAGAAAAGGTTGGGCCAGGCTTGACACTCGTCAACAAATCAAAAGTTGTACCAACATTGTTTGCCGACACCTTGGCCTTTGATTGAAGACGGGCAGCTGTGACACGAAGTTCTACCGGCAATTCACACTTCGCGACATGGGTTGGGGTGTTGGTTGCAGCATCCACCATGGTTGGCTTGGAATCTTCAAAAACCAATTGAGTGGAAGTCTTTTCATCGCATTGAAAAACACAAGATGAAAAATATGAAGCTTCCGGAGGGTCTTCAAAACCAAGCCGTGAAGCCAACTCTTGCAAAGCCGTCCGAATGGACAAATTCTCTTTGTAACACGCCTTACAAACAGCAAAAGCATCCTCTCTCCTCTCTCCTCCACCCAACAATTGCTTCAAAAAATTGCAAGTCTCAAAGCCATTGGAGGTTGGCTGAAAAGTGCGGAAGCGTACTCTCTTTTGCGTGCACAAATCGCAAGGTGGGTGCTCTATTTCTTGGAATTCAACCTTCGAGGATTGGGGAGTGGTGGGAGGGGTTATCCGTCTCTTCTTGGGAGGGGACCCTTGATCTTCACTTCCGACAATTGGCAAACACTCGATGCAACACGGGTACAAGCCATCTCTGGCCCTACATCAGCCCTCGAACTCGGACTTCAAAGGCTCAAACTTCGAAGTCTTGACCTTGCGGCACACCACACAAAAGCCTTCCGTCTTGGCCTTCCTTGGTCGCCCGGGCCAAGTTCCTTGCATCTAAAAGGGAAAGCAACCCATGAGAGAAAGTTGAACAAGTACAACGGCGAAGACCATACACTAGTACATACCGTTCAAAGCCCTAAGAGCTCAAAGCGTTGTCCTCGTCCTTGAAAGCCGCCAAGCGCACCAAGCGCACGGATTCCTAGTAAGATATACCGAGCGGGTGCCGAAGCGGTAGTTTTGTTATTGGGCGATCGTTGCCGTCTTTCGTGCACCAAAGAGGATACCGGAGGTGGAATCGAACATAGTTTTGAAACCTACACCTCCCCACGTGGCCGGATTTTCGCAAGATGAGAGTCTCTAAAATGACCTATTTTGTATCCTTGAATCTAAGCATCATGGTGCAAGCATCGGAGGACACCAACCTCCATTGTCCCAAAACCTATTGCTTACCACTGGCACAAAACACCAACCGCAAATGTAGAACCACTGAACTCTTAGTTTGACGAACCAATCTACCACAATGGTACATTGGCAATGGTGGCATCTTACAAATTGAGACCCTGTTGGTGAACTACGAACGTGCATACCTGACATGGAATACGAAACTTTGAGGTCACGGAGCTCTTTTCAGACCAAGCAGGCCTACAAACTTCTTCTTGTTCTCGGCTGCATAGGAGTGAAGATAATCGACCGACATGGGTAAAACGGCGATCCGGACCAGAAAAAAAATACCGAAGAAAAACTATTGAGTTACTTAATGGAAACATGTAAAAAACGCATGCATACCATTCAGAAATAAAAAAATAATTTCTCCGTTGACCACCCCAGTGTGGCGCGCAGGCGGCTTTGGAAAAGCTGAGAAATCGAAATCGCAAAATACGCCAGATGCCAGACGACGCGCGCGCGCGCCGCCTGTTCGCAATATAGAAAGAAGCTGTATCATATATATATATATATATATATATATATACCCCAAAGTGTCCGAACCTCAAGCTTACGCTCTTCGGTAAGAAAGTCCGGAAACTAATTGATTTCTGTTCCAAGGTACCCTCCAATGTACTCGGGTAAGCCCATTACTCTGCCCAAAGCATGGGTACCTTTGCTCAGATTGTAGATACCTATGGGCACCGATGGGCACACGATAGTTGCCCCAACAATAGGCACACATAGCCAAGCATAAAACGGGAAATGAATGAAATGAAATCCGTAAACTAATAGATATGTTCCAATGTAACCCGGAAAACTCATTTTACTATCTATTGTTGCCCCCTCATTTTGGCAAGGGGGCCTTTGGCCCCCTCCCTCTCAACCCTTGCCGCTTCGTGTCTACAACATCTTTGTTGTCCGCAATTGGACACCTTGGAAACGGTGTGAAGTGGAGACAACTCAACTTTTCAACGTTTGTGCTCCCAACCTACGTCGCAAAAGGACCAACCAGGACGAAATGTATTAAAATCCGAAAATTTCAGAACGCCGGCCTACCATCTCAAAATCGAATAACCCGAAAGGTAAATCAATGCATTTTTGGACCTTGTTAACAATTTTGGCATCCAAACTTGGGCACTTTGCAGCAAGGTGCCCAAATTGAGAATACGCACCGCCGATCCGTAAATCGCGCTGTTTCGCGCAAAATTTTTTCACAGGTGTATTCGTCTTTATAAATTTCCACACAGCAATCTATTCAGATCGATGTCTGGTGGCAGAAATCGAAATCGCAAAATACGCCAGATGCCAGACGACGCGCGCGCGCGCCCCCTGTTCGCAATATAGACGGAACCTGTATCATATATATATATATATATATATATATATATATACCCCAAAGTGTCCGCCATTCGCAGCTTTTCTCGGGATGGAACCTCAAGCTTACGCTCTTCGGTAAATATTCAATTGAATCTGAAGTGCATTGAGCTTCGGCTACAAAGAAAGCATTGCACAGATTCTCCGCCAAAATTTTAGGTCAGGCAACATTTCGCAATGGTACCCACGCAATATGCACGTGCATTAATTCCAGGCCCACAGCTGCAGGAAAAATATCGCTTACGAAATCATAACAGGGCTCGCTTGTGGTATGCAATGGCGCAGTTATGGTTTGAACCCGTGCACGCTCCACAACTTGACAAAGAGATACAATAGAGCCTTGTTTTTCTGGCCCACATGAGAGAGAAGAGCAGAATTCCATTCCATGGTTAGTCGGCACATGAAAGCACATCTTGAGGAACAGTGTGTGACGCCATGACGAGATGACAGGCAGCAAAATGTGACGGTAACTACACTTCATTTACGAGCGTTCGGTTTCGTGTTTGTATTTTTACAACGTTTGCGTATTGCATTTTCCACTGCAGGAACCTACAGACCGAAAATGCAATTAGGTGGAATGAATAAACGACAGGCACACCGACAGGCCCCAACGAGCGACTTCTTGCAGAGCGCAGAAGAGTTCCCTCCTCTCGGGGGTACCGTTCCACCAGTATGCCGGACTGCTTATTTACTGTGTGCTTGTCACTTCAATGTCCCTGCTTGTTTCCGTCACGTTTGTTGTTGCAGGCTGCAGCAAGCCGTATAACCCCAACACCTGCCCCTCAAGCGCCCGCAGCACCAGCACCAGCCCCGGCTGATAAACCGGCGACTCCAGTTGCAAGTCCCAGTGTGCCACGAGTGTCGCAAACGACTGCAGCTGCAGCTGCAGCTGCAGCTGCTGGGACCAATGCTACCGCCCCGACTGCGCCCGCGGGCGTCACAACCAACAGCGCCTCAAGCAGCGGCCCAACCGGGATAACTCAAGGAGACCGATTTGGCCTTACTGGCTTGCTTAGTGTTATCAGGTTACTGGGCGCAGTCCCCTGAAGTGGCATTTGTTCGAAAGTGTCAGCCAACTCATGTGTTGATACAAGCTGGCCTGTCCCTAAACCTCCACCTTTCTGCTGTAGGATGACGGATCAAGATTTGAACGCCCTAGCGTTGGGTTTTGACTTGACAACGCTTGGGCTCAACCTTAATTCCCCCGAGTATGGAATGCCCCTGCATCGCTGTTCCAATTTGTGTGATTGCGAGCACTGATTCGTCGCTGAGATTTCTGAGCAGCTGTTATGCTGCCTGTGCTCGTGCCTCACAAGTTTTCCCTTACCACAATTTTTCCTTGCAGCTACCTATACACAACGTTTGCTTCTCCGTGGTCTGAAGGGCCCACAACAGTGCAGCCGGAGTTTCGTATTCCCCAGTGTTATTTCATGACGCCCCCACATTTGAGGGTATGTGCCACTTGCACGAATTCCGTGGTACTTGTTCTGTTCTGTTCTTGTCTTCCGCGGAAACATGTCCTCTGTGCAGTTTCAAATGTTTCAAAGATTCCATCTCGAAACTCTGTTCTATATTTTCTATTCGATGCCAGCCGATGTGTTGCAGCTAGCTGCAGCCCAAGAATTGTATGTTTCGCTCCTCCATGGTTCCCCGCGCGCGCACTGTGGCACGACTGTTGCCCTTGCCTGGCTTGTTGCACAGATACAATCGTGATTGGCGTTTTCACAAGGAGAAAAAGCTGTGGTTCACCCGCGCGCCTGGGGTCGAACCCACAATTAAGACCGCGACGTATGAGAAGGTATGCTTGTGCTTTGCGTGTGGCACGTCGCTAGGTATCACGTCGAGGTTTGCACATCGTCGCAGAAAGCAGACAGAAAGCGACACGTCTCAACTGGAAAGCTGTTGTTGCGATGGTAATATCTTGGACAACCCTTGTCCAGACATTTGGTTACAGCCGTGCGCAAGGGTGGGGCTTTGCCGTGCGCAACCGTACGTCCTCTTCAAATGTACCCGTGCGCAACCGTGCGCTGTCTTGTACTCCAGCCGTGCGCAACTGTGCGACCAATTTTTGACCGCAAATTTTGACTGGAAAGCACGGGAGGGGGGGGGGCGCCGGCACCGGACCCTTTACGCCGACCCTCCCCCCCCCTCTCCCCTGCTGGTTTTTGGCTGGGAAGTGCCAGACCATGGGCGCCAAAGGCGCCCGAACGAAATTTTGAGTAGAGCGTGAAAAAATGGGTTTTCACCCCATATGTCTATACTCAAAATACTCAGTTTTTTCAGGAGACCCCAATAATGGATGAAGACCAATATAGACCAAATATCAATACCACCCCTGTACAGAGGACCATCAGAGATGGCCCATACCCTGGTGGGTAAAGCACTGCCTCTGCAACAGTGCAGGCAATTTGCAGAAATCTGGCTGGATCGGTAAGGCCATGGAACAATTTTTCTCTTGGTTATTTTTGTTTTCTTTGTGCTTTGATTGTGTCCCCTTTGTTGAGGATCCCCGAGAATGCAGCGGTGACGTAGCATTTCCGCCCGCTTGTGGGCCCGGTTGAAGTGCTGCTCAACCGTGCGCAAGCGTGCGCCACCTTCAGATCTCGCCGTGCGCAACTGTGCATATCCGGAGAAATTAGCTGTGCGCAACCGTACACGCACGGCTGTAACCACATGTCTGCCCTAGTCGCGACCGCATTCGGGCTTCGCCCCTTCCCGTTCCCTTTTTCGCCTTGAATCCGTTGACATGAAAAGCATCACCCGCAAACTGGAATAAGCCCCCCCCCCCCACTGCTTGATACGGTGTCAGAGTACTGACTGGCTGCTGTGTATCAGGGACGCCTGATATGATATCGCTGTCTGTCTGCCACTGAGTCTTCTGAGGTTCAACCAGGTATGACATGAGAATAAAGATGCGCTTTTGCTAGACTGAGGAGTGCATCACCTCAATTTGTATTTGCTGTACTGTCTGTTTGTCTGTTTTTTTTCTCCATTTCACACATATCCCAATCCACACTCTTTAAGTAGCCCCCCCCCCCCCCCCCGCAACTGCTTCGGATTCTATCAAATTCATGTTTCTCATTAGTTAGGCCTCAACCCCCTGTGTGACATTCCGTTGGGTTGCCTTCTTTGACGGGGCACTGGACAGCCAAGGCTTTTCTATGGCCGCTGCGGCCTGTGTTCCTTGTGGTGTCCTTTGCGCATGGGCGGAGCCTGAACGGTTCTCGCTGCCCGCTCCCCTCCGCGTTCGGGTCGTCCACCACGTGTCTCGCCGCGTTTCTGTGTGTTTGAGGCCAATCCTCTCCCAGTGGTGCATGAGGGCATTGCGCGCCCCTCCGGGTCCCAAAGACACACGCTTTCCCACACCAGTTTGCACTGTGTTTCATTCCTGATTCTTTTTGAAGTGACGGGCCTTTGACGGAAATCAGACCAAAGGAGGTTTCTGAGAGATGCATGTCTCCGAGGGGCTAGGGAGGTGAATGAATCTTGCAACAACTGCACCATCACAGAAGATGATGGGAGAACGCAGGGGTAGCAGGTTTTCTGAGCGATGGGGGCCATTGCCCGTGTGCCTGCCCCAAACACATTGCAAAGCGGCCATTTTGCCTATGGGATAGTGGTGGGAAATTTTTTTTGACTGTTGTCCTGTGTGGTTTAACATGTATATGGCCCGCACTATCACTATTGCCAATATCAAGCTTCTAGAAGCGTTACAAAACGACATGTGCTCCCATTTATGTAACGCTTTTGTTTGAATGAGTTGTGGAGCGATATGGACCTTTGAAGCACCAAATTTCTACCGAAATGTAGGAAATGAGTTGAAAAATTCCATAGAACTTCAGTTTGTAAACAAAACACCTCGCACCAACTCTAAGGAGTGGAGGGAAATACGCAAAGTGCTCTTTGGCGTGCTCGTTGGTGCGTCGCGATCGCCGACAGCGATCGCCAGCTGAAATCGTGAAACGCTGGGATTTCAAGGTGTTGGGGATGTGTGATCATTTAGATTGTGAAAAAATTGAAGTGTGCCCCATAGATCTGGCGCGCAAAAGTTGCAGAGGGCGCGCTCCCTCCAGAACTTTTGCGCGCCAGATTTTAAGGGTGCGCTTGGGATTTTTCACCATCCAAGTGATCCGATCCATGAGATAGAAGTACAATCGACTCTCCAAATGCTCAACATCGCAGCGTCTCGAAATCGCTGGGATTTGTTGGATGCGTGAGCCCACGCCCCCTCCCCAAGGCACGCCCCCTCCCCAAGGAGGGAGCATGATCTGGCTGCCTCCGATAGTCATACGGAGGTTGGAAATGGTTTTTCTGCGAGAAATCTTCAGTTTTGGAGCAAAACAATCCAAAACAAAGTGTACAATGGTCAAACATATGAAGAATTGCATTGACCCCCAAAAGGGCACTGGCCACCGCCTGTGGGGCACCCACAGGGGACCGTAGGCGATGAAGAACAAGGCAAAAATGCCTTAAAGTGGCAGATTGACGGATTGATGGGTAGGAAGTACTGCCATTTTACGGTTGATACTGGGTGCCATTGATGTTCGCCTGTCACTCTAGATTTGGTGACAGGCAAGTGCATGATTTTTGTTGGTGGTAGTCACAGTATTTGCATGGACTGCAGGGGGCGTATCTCGTGTTTGATCCCGAAAAGTGGACCAAAGAGCGGAAAGATGATTTCATTTTGGTGTACGATCAGCTGGAGGAGAAAACTTCAGTGCAGACTGGCGATCAGGGTGGTCAGCAAGGAGGGCAAGGAGCCTCCGGCCAAGCGCTGAGGCCTGATGCGGTATGTGTGTGCACGGCTGCCGACGCTGAGGCGTTCTTAGTGCTCTATGATGCACCGCAAGATCTGATTGCCAAAGTTCTCGGTGCCACTGTCGTCCTGGGCGTTCGCTTGTGCAGGGTTCGCTGTCCCGTTTGCGCGTCTCCTCATGTGCTGCATGTTTTATCCGCAGCCTTCAGCTCCACAACCTACGGCAGGGCAAATGCCCCAGCACATGCGATGATCGAGTCAGTCCGTCAGCACAACCTGAGTGGCGTGTGGATGGACACCGCAATGTGCAGCTTTGGTTTGAGAAGCTCTTGAGACCGCAAGCTGGTCTATCTCCTGTCCTGCCGGTCTGTTTCGTCTGTTTGGTCTCTCTGTCTGTCTAAGAGTCACTTGGGATTTCACACCTGATGTAGATTTTTGACGAAAAGCTGTTGCGTTTCCACCCATGATGTGGTTCGAACAGTGTCGTGTTCTTTTGAATCAGTGATTGAGTGTTTTGACCCGCCTTGCCAGAGCATGTTTTCACATTGAATTCCGGTTTTTTCTCCGCATCGTGATATTTACTCCTGCCCATACTTCTGTGAGTGGCTACGTCTACGTGTGCTCAGCAACACAGCTGCTTCTTGTCAGACCTCAATGCAGATGGCTTTGGGTTGCACTTTCTAGCAGACCGCCTGTCCTTGCTTATGGGCACGCACCCAACCGACCCATGCATGGTGCATGTACGCATGCGCGCGTGTGTTGTGGTCATACACGTGGTCACATGGACATATTGAAGGCGCTGAGGGAGCTGTGGGGCATTCACATGGTGTGACCTCACCAACAGTATGTAGGATGCCATCAGGAGCTGAATGGCACAGAATCAAGGGTTCCTGTGGGGGCATTGGTAGGCAGTCATTCACCAGCAGTACGTGGGACAAAATGGTGCAGTAACTCCAAATTTGCTGCGGGTACCAGGAGCAATTACTGGGGTTGTGGCGTTGAGGTGCTGTATGATCTACCCGCAGTACGCCTGCCATCACAGGCCTCTTTTGTGGTCAGGCAAACATTCATAAAGATGAACGCCGAGCGTGGATATGCCAGTAGACATGGCAAGAACAGGGCATCCCGCTCGTGGTACGTGGTGCGTGAGGGTGCGTTAGTCTGCAGAGTCCAACAAATAAAGAATGCCAATTTTGCGAGTCATGATGGGTTCAGCTTTCAACAGCCTGACTACGACAAACGTGTTGGGATGGGATGACCGGTATCAGCCGGTGGATGGACCTTGGTGATCACCAGGGTGACCCTCACCTCCGGGGGGTCGCGCCTAGTGATCACCACGCCCATGGTGGCTAAGGCCACCTACGATAAGACCCGCGTAGCAGTGGTCCTCCTCGGCCTCCGGAGCCTAAATGCTCCGAGACGCCGAGTGGAAGGGATGGGATATGCCCACCGGGTGAAATTTGTGATTTCCAGGGTTCCTCTGACCGCCGGTTTTTGGAAATGCCCCTGTGTTGCTATTTGTCGTGGTTCGGTATCATACAGCGCCACGCGTGAGAGGCCATTCAGACATCCTTCCATTTTTCCCGTCAGTGCAAGTGTGTGCAGGTGCCAACGAGTTGCCTGGCGACTGACCCTGGACCTGCGGTGTACAGGCCCCATTTTCTTCCACGGAATGCCAAATTTGATGGAAAGTCTGCTGCTGGTGCCGCATGCGGGGATCCTTGGGACTCATGTCAATCCTGAGACCATGCTCTATCCAGAGAAACTGGGTTTTCGGATTTTTCATCGAACGGCTTTGAGAGACAAACTGCATGTTGTTTGGTCACGCATCTGGCAGTGATCATCAAGAGGTGACGCAAGAGGTGCTGCTTTGGGGAGCAGCCCGCATCATTTCCAGTAGGTTCTCTCTCTCTCTCTCTCTCTCTCTCTCTCGGGCTGTGTGCGTGTCAATTTTTTTTGACGTGCCATGGAAACCCTGCAATCCACGCCATGAGCGTGTGTTGTGAGTGTGTGCGTGTGTGTGCCATGCCCAAGATAATTCGCCATGAATCTGCATGGAGTTGCTACATGACACCGCGACGCCGGATGACGGGTTGAACAGGCGGAGCTGTTGTGGTGTGGGTCGTTGCGGTGTCGCCTTTTCTCTCCCGGTCCACCGCCTAACCAGGACCCTGCCACCATGTGTCTCGCCCCACATCAACTCTTTCCCAGAGGGCTGCTGCATCCTGCCGACTGACATGGCTCCAGAATTAGGCTGTTCTCCTGATGTCCCTGCACCAACACACGCCCTTGGGGGGGGGGGGGGTCGCCTGCTGTACCAGTGTCTGATCCCCCTCCCCCCCTTGCCCTTCGCCACAGGCAGCACACGCGGTGCTGGATGCGGCTCAGAGAGGCTTCCCTACCTCGCTTCTGCGCCAACACGCGTGTGGCTCCCTCCTCAGTATGACGGTTCCCGTGCGCCAACACAAGGGTCACAGAAACACACGCGCGCGCACACACAGTTCTGAATGTCGATGCGCCCCCCCCCCCCCAACACTAAGACGTATCTGGTGAGCGCAGCAGGTCAAACCCTGGCATTGGCAAGAAAAATGGCCTATCCGTGGCGCACACACCCCACACGACCTGCAGTGGTTCCTGCCGCCCTGTGTACCCCTGGTTCAGCACGCAAATGTATGCCGGTATGTAAAGCCCCAAGGGCTGATCCACAGCCTGCGGCACACCTCTTGCAAACATTGTCCCCCTGTACACGCACGCATGTTTGCCACATTGACATGCAACCGCATGCCAACAGCAACGCACACACTGGCGGCCCACGGTTTGGTTCATACCTGAAAAGATGTCCCACAGAACGGCGCAACGCCTGCAGCCGATGAACGATTCACCGACGTCAAACTCTTTGGTTCATTGGGTGCAGGTCCTGCGCAGTCGCAGGGCTGCATCAACGACTGCTGGTGTGGTTGGGAAGGCGAAGGAGGGTGGCTGGAACCGCTGTTTGCCAAGACGCTTTTTGCGCTGTGCCCGGCGTTCCATTTCAAACGTTTAACAAGGGAATTGGCCATGGGCTTGATGGTATTCGCAAGATGGGCTGTCGTTTTCTCTGGTCGCCGCGGATCATTCCAATTGCAGAGTGCCGTACGCGAAATGTGAGCATATTTGCAATGCAACTCTCGTGATTGCTTTTGAGTGCATAGAGTAGGTTCAGTCGGTTGCTTCGTGCAGTGCCCCGCCGGGGGGCTGGGGGGGGGGTCAAAAACTTAGTTTGTGTACCTACAATGGGGTCTCAATTTCCTGGCTCTGAATTCAAAATTTCACGTTTCCTGAAGGGGCATTTTTTTGGTTTGGTGGGATGGATGAGTGCATCGGCCCAGGGTGGGTGACACCCCCCCCCCCCCCCAGGGAAGGGCAGCGAATGGCGATCGGCTAGTAGGCGCCGCCAGCAGCAGACGAGAACAACACACCCATGACGGCATGCCAACCCCCCAACCCCCAGCAAAGCCCTGATTCCCTGCCTCCAGAAACCGACAGGGCTGAAGTCATCCCCCCCCCCCCCCACACACCCCCACACCCACTCCCCAATATCAATCCACACACCACTTTGCATCCGTCCGCCCTTCGCACTCTGCCTTGAAGCTGTGTGCCTTTGAGTGGGTGCAATTCAGTCGCTCTTGGGAGGTGGTTGCGTTGAACAGGATAGGTCTCCCAAAGGCTCCACCTACACCTTCGCTCAGGTCACCTGATTTAGGCTTTCCAGTGCTTCAAAAGTTCACCCAGGCAATGGCTTCAATTTGGAAACACAAAGCACCCGTGTGGGAGATCCACAGGCACTGAAGGGGCATTTCTATCGCTTTCAATTGCGCCACAACCCTTGTCTCTTGAAAGGCAAGCACTGCAATTTTGAGGCACAGGTTAAATATTTCACCACACTTGTGAAGAGGAGTGACCATGCAAATCGCACACTGCTGTGGCTGCCGTTATTCAGTTTCTGTTTGACAGTCTCTTCAGAGTGGCAGAGGGTATTTTGTGCAGTAGAATGCTGTTGTAGTTCCAGGTTGAGGTGTACATGGACCTTCGCATCACAGCAGTATGCTCTCGTTGGAGCATATCAATTTACTGACCTTCACATTTCTTGACTTTGAGGCACAGATTTCGTTGCCCTGATATCTATTCCAGTGTCCCAGAGAATAAATTACTGCCCAAGCCTTTGAGTCACTGCCAAGGTGCATTCCACACTCACTTATTTGCTTTGTTTTGTGCAGCTGTGAGGAGGCCCTATCCCCGACACTATCGTCAAGGAGTATTAAAATGGAACAGGAGGCACCTTTGCGGTGACAATGTCAGACATGAAGCCATGTTGTGAATACTGTTTTTGAGAAGTTGATGAAATGACAGCACACACTACAAATGCTTTCTCCATTTTGGAGACCTTGCCATGGCACGCTTTGGTTACCATTGGGGTGGCCACCAGACCTGGTCTTTTGTATGCGAACCCCCCCCCCCCCCTCCCAAGCCTTTGGGCCTCAGGGTTATGGAATGCAACCTTTTACTGACCATGGAGAATCCATAGACCAGCTGGCGGATGGGACAGGGGTTGGATGGGGATTGCAAGGTAGTTGTGATGCATAGGAGGCCGTGGTTACGGATGGGACAATCTGTGTGACAGCGGAGGAGAACAGCACACAATGTGCGATGGGCAGCGAAAACCTCACATGGGACACAATTGATCGCACAGTCTTTAAGGTTTTGAATTAGGCGTTGATCAGGTGGATTGGCCGAAACGTTCGAACAAGTTCCCACACAACTTCCATTTTCACCACCTTTTCACCTATTTCACCGATGCCATGCCAATCAGTTCGATGGGCATGGCTCTTTCGGATACATTACTGAAGCTCAAGTATGCGATGTGTATGGAAAGTTACCATCACCGTGGATAATTCTGGTAACATTGTTATGCCCTATCTTACCTGGCATTCGTGCCGATGTTAAGATGTCGGACCGATATAGGCCGCAACGTACTAGAGGTTGTTTCCTGAAGTTTGAGGTTGTTGTCCATGATGGCGCATACAAGGGCCGATTGCATTCACATGTCTTTTTCAATTGTCCCAAGATGGCGACACTGTGTCCGAAAACCCATAATGATGTTCATGGATATTATACACCATGAGTGGAACCTTTTTTTGCCCACGTTGGGTGTTGGGGCGCAATTCACGACATTTGGCTCGGAACTCCCCTGAAAATGGTCCACGTACAGAAGCATGCATGATCAATTCCAATACTCTATTATTCAAATGTTTCGTGTTCCGAACATCACATTTGTCCAAAACATGCATTGCAACCAATAAGTTCTAGTTCTATGTCAAATGTCGAACAGAGAGCCCGCTCCATAAGTTTTGAACCCCACCCCTGCTCTTTTGCCTGAGTAGTTCAACAGGGTGTTTAGCACCCAGGTGCGGGGTTTGGTGGGGAGATTTGCCTTTTTGTCACCCAGAAAACATGTGTATTTTGTGCTGAGGGGGCGCCTTAAGCGCAGTGCGCGCGTAGTGCAACTATTTGGGCGTTTGGCCGTACTGGAGACCCATGCTCTGAGATACTAGGGGCATCATTGTTGCCCCGTGGCGTAGATTCTTTTTCCACATTGGGGATATGGCATTTTTGGATTTTCACCCATTTCCACCTTTTTTCACACCTTTTTGCTCATCTCCGCCACATCCATTCTTTTCTAGGAGGGAGCGTAAGTATGGGCATGATGAGATACTTCCATGCGAACATTTGTTCCGCTTCTTTTTCTTCTTTAAGTACACACCACCTCATAGGTGTGCTCATCTCCTCTCCGGAGCAACGCGGTGCTCTGAGGAGGCTTGGTGGGCAAGTGTGCATTGTGTTCGTTCTTACTTGAATGGTGTTGTCGCTGAAATTCGATGGGCGGAAAGATTGTCGGAGTGGAACCACGTCCCACACTTTCCTTATTTCGTGACGCATTACGTGGATAGCATGCCCATTGCTTCCATAGGAGGCATCCTTTGTGATGTCCTATTTGATCCTAAATATGCCGGGTGCGTATATAAAGTTACAGTTGCCATTGACAGCCTTGGCGAAATCGTGTGGATTTGTGGGGCAGTTTGGGTCACCTAATTCTGAGGGTGTTTCCAATGGGTGTGCCTAGGGGCTCTTCGGGGGGAACATAGTCTAAAAGTAGCGTGCAGTGCGCGCGCAGTGCAAGGATTCCCCCTGAGAGTGGTAAAGAAATTCACCGGACGAAAAAAATCTAGAGTTTTTGCGAGCAACCAATTGCAGCATTTTACTTTATAGTATGGTTGGGATCTTTGAATCATTTACGCCCTTTTGAGGGTGGGGGTAGGGGCTCAAGAGTTGATGCGGAAAAACTCTCGTGGGTGGATGGGTGCACAGGTCGGCAAAAAGGGTATTCGTCGAAGCCCGCGACATTGACAAGGCTTGTGGAATGGGAGGCAATATTGTTAATCATATTATGTTCCAAATGCTCGGTCTTTTTTATGGTATTGTAGCTGATGTACCCCATTCTCTTTTTCTCTCTACGGTTAGCAATAGAGACCCCTGAGCACGTAGCGATGGTGTAGCCATTTTGCCGAGGTTTCGGCCAATTCTGATTTGTCGCTATGCTGTGAGCACTGGGACCCAGAGATTGCAAGGGTTATGCAGTGATTTTGCCTAGGTCCGGCACGTGGTGACTTTTTGGTCCAGGTTGGTCCAGTCCCCCCTCATCTAACTCCGCTGCATAAGGGTCAGAATGTTAAATGCCTATCAAGGCCAAGCTGCATTCCGGCACCTCTCTAACTTCCGTACCCCATCGGCCAACCTTGCGAATTCTGCAGTTGCCTCATCCGCTGCCCCCGGGGTAGGGATGGTGCCGCTAGCCATGTTACAAGACAATAAATCGGATCTGGTGGGGCAACTCCACAGCAGACGGAGCTATTGCGGACATAGAAATGAGGACGGGCTACAGCTTGGCGCTTGCAACCCATGGACGGCACCCATGGCCATACTTGGTGCAGGTGCGGCACAGTGGGGGAGTTGCCAAGAGGCAGAAGTTTGAGAAAGTTGCTAGGGCTGAGGAGAAATGACACCATTTACAAGAACGCAAGAGCGCAGGGGGAGAAATGGGCGGAGAAAGGCAGTGGCGGAGGAAGAGAAGGTTGGTGTTGCTGCTGCCCCATGATCATGCGCAATCAGCGGAGAATGCCGAGGCCCCGCGGGAGGCACCGCGAATCTCTTTCCGTTGCACACATAAGTACGGAAAGGCAAGCCGTTTCTGCGCGCTTGTAGTAGTTGCCCAAGACGGAAGACGGAAGAATGCAAGAATGTACCGGATTCAGGCTACAATGAGCAAAATCACTGATTCTGGCATGAAATTGTGGCAGACACGTTGGATAAACTTCGTGCAAACGCAATACACATCGCAACAAGGCGCCCACAGGAGAGTACGAAGGCTAGAACTAATTTACGGCGTCGTTCACACTCGTTTTCGTGGCGGATCTTGTGCATGATGCACAAGATTGCAATCATGGTGATGATGATTCAGATGATCAAGATTGAGCTTCAATTGAGAAAAAACTTGCGGTCCCGAGCAAACAAATTACATACCCTAGGTCAGTGGTTTGCGGTGGAGGAGGGGAAGACGTACGGCGAGTTACGGCGGCGCTGGCCCGTTTCGACACACGGATCCGTTCCATCTGGCTGATGCGGAATTGATGCCTTACGATTCTGGAACCGTGCCCATCTGTTCTCTGAAATTCTTTTAGAATTCGTGGCGAATGTAACTGCGTTCTGGCACGTAATGAAACAAAGCCTGCCCCGGGCAGTGGCATACGTAGATATACACTGGACTAACCAAGACACCTGTTTTGAATTTTTTCGTCATCGCACTCAAAATTGTTCACATGTGACTGAATGCAAGGCAAATGAGGCCAAGACCCAAGATACTTATAGAATTGCGGCTTCAAACGCACTTGGAAAAATTCCAAGTGCGTTTGAAATTGTCACATGTCACAAAAAATACAATAGGCCACTGTGGGAAAACTGCATTCCTGAAAATATTGTGTCATCCAAAAGGCTCCGTGGTACTTTCCGAGGCCGTGTCTGAATGGTGGTTATTTGTTGGTTGTTATTTGTCGTTATTTGGTATAAAGGAGGCTGTGCATGCTTGCCCCATTCCCTTCCACGTTTCATTTACATATGTGACACTTCCTCCTGTTTGCTTTGCCCCATCCCTGTTTTCTTTGCCCCATCCCTGTATCCCCCCAGCTATTCTTGAAGAGGATGAATGTAATGAGGGTGAGGATGAGGATCACGGTATTGTGTGTCTTAGTGGAGATGTGACTGAGGGCAACAATATTGTTTTGTGTGATGGGGCTCACTCAGATGCATGGGGATGTCATCAATTGTGCTGCAATCCTCCTTTGCATGAGATCCCTGATGGTGAATGGTTATGCCCTGATTGCATTGACAGTGCATCCACAACCTCGAGTCGTGTGCGGGACCCTAGCTATGCCCCTTCTCATACCACCACAGACAGCAGCTCGAGCACCGGAACGGGCTCTAGTCCAAGTTCTAGGCCAGGCTCTACTTCGGATAGTGATTCTGGCTCCAACTCTTCCAGCGACCGAGACTCGAGCTCATCTACTTGTTCCTCAGACTCTGACATAGACTTCGAGTAAGCTTGATTTTCCATTATATGGCAATGGGAGGCCTTGGTGGGGTGCTGTCACTGAGAACAGCCGGAAATGCCCGGGGACCAACGTGTCCTTAAACATAAGTACGTACCACTACCATTGCCATGTTTGCTGAAATTGGCCCCGCGACAGAAGAGCCCGGGGGGGGGGGGGGGTTCCCGGAGCGGTGCCTGTTCGCAACTACCTGGCTATACTCACCCAGCTGGGTGCTCGCACTGCACTTCACATAGCACTTCCGCCGCGGCCGGCCGGGGGGCCCAACCTCATCGACAGCGAAAGCTCCGATGACGGCGTCCTTTTGTCAGCCCGCAAAGAGCAGGTGGGGAATGCCCTCCGCACGCGCCACTACGTTGCCCCACACCGGTACCACGAAGACCCCTCGGCGGGCACGGTGCCTGCGGGATGCCACCCTGTCACCATCGCGGGCATACCGTGATACTCAAACCAGCAACTGCCAATTGGAACGTCCCTATACTCCGATGGCAGCCTTCAAACAGTTGAGATTGCGGGCTCGGAATACCAGGCGGCGGGCGCAGCAGTGACAAAAGGGCCTCTTCGCATCCTCTCCCGGGTGGCAGGCCCACAGCAGCCCTACAGGGCTGAAATGTACGGAGCAGCCACTGGCGCAGCCATCGCATCCGACGGTGACACTCAATACATCGACAACATGGCCATCACAAAATGCGCACACCACCGACCCACGCACGAATGTTCCGACGCCGACATCCGCCACAAAGTGTGCGACCAGGTGCAACACAAACACGTCACCGCGGAGTGGATCCCCAGCCACCGCCTTGAGACGGAGGCACGTAACGCGCAGGAACGCGAACAAATTCGGTGCAACGGGGAAGTAGACCTGCTTGCCAAGATGGCCACGCGCCTACCCGTGCCGGATTACGACCCCCGGTGCCCCGAAGATATTGCAATGTGCGGCGGGCCCGCCCCCACTCCGGCGCGGAAATGGATCCTCCACCGGACGTGTTGTCACTTTCGACAGTGCGCACTGGGTATCGTGGCTACCGATGCGCGGGGACCGAGTTATGCTCTGGTTTAAATGGCTCCGGGGCCAGGTACGATGGGATGGGACGGGCGCGCCGTGGGACCATACCACCCCAAAATGCCCCATATGTCCCCTCCATCACGGTACCACTGTGCACAAACGCCTCATCCACTGCATGTGTTGGAAAGTCGCATTTCGCAACATGTGGCTTAGCACCCGGGGACCGTGGCAAGATACGGTAATGGAATGGTGTCGGCGGCGGACCTACACCATGTTTCCTGCCTTCGCATACCATAGTCCCTATGGGACCACATCCCCCGAACACTGCGGGTAGACCTAAGGGAGCGTGTGGCCTGGCACCAGTACCACGCCCTACATGGCGTATGCCAACTGCGCGGCCAACTCACCATGCCCCCCCCGCGACCCATAGGTGCCGCCCACGCCCTCCACAGCGGTGCCGGCATGGTACACAAAGCTGCGCCCACGAGCTCTACGACCGAACCCCACGGACTCTGTCCTCCGCAATCAAGTAGGGTATACAGGGCCCCGGGAGAGAACATCGCGGCGGGATGGCCGCGCCTCTCAAGAGACGTCCCACCGTAGAGCGGTGCGCACATGGGACCGGCTGTAGTCGTACCACACCAGGTCATGGGCGGTGAAATATCTTGACCAGTGCCCCTGTCCCACTGCCGCAGACCCAGGGGCACAGCAGGTAGCTTCGGCAATGTAGTATCTGGCCCAGCCTTGGTTTCTGCATCAGCGTGCCGTTCTCGGGGCCTCACTGATGGATTCATACCGCGACGTGCTAGATGATCTGGTGCGGCAATCACGGCACTGGCACTCCCTTCTGCGACGTGCTAGAGTGTGGACCACCTCCGCAGACCAGCACTACCAGCGGCATAACAGAAGGATTCAGCTCTTTTCGGTGATGAGCCAATTGTGGGCATCTGAGCGCGCCGCCCACCGGGTGGAATCGCCTCTGCCTAAACGCCAGTGCCGCACAAGACCCGGCATCCTGGGCCAACGCCCGCCACCGGACATGGCCCCTACAAAGCGACGAAAGCTTGTCACTCTTGAGGACCTGTGGGGAATGGCGCACACGTGATCCAGCATGTCTTAACCCCCTTAACTCTTACGCATTATAGGCTTGCCATATGGAGTTGCGGTTTTGCCTACGGCATCAGAGCGCCCTCTGGCATACGCATGTGAACTCTGGGTCTTTGCCATGTGCCCCGCGTTGCGGGGATCCACTGTATTATATGCTGGAGATGCCCACTTTCCCAAGCATAGTCTTGAGTACTCTTTGAATTTCTGGAGTCAGTAAAAAAAAATAAAGAAAAAGGGGCTCAATCGCCCCCCCCCCCCCCCTCGCGGTGCAATTTCCCCCAGCCCAGCAAGCAAGGGAACGCGCATACGGAGGACCAATCCCTTCACCCTTCACGCCGCATGACTGTGTTCTCTTGACTTTGGCGCTAAGGGTACCGCTAATTGAACATAGCAGGCACCAGGTGCCAATGCCCTCTAGCTAGCGCACCCCCGAAACCGTGACCCCACCAGGTAGCCCTCAGGTCCTAACCCTAGCCTTTGCCCATGGGAGGGCAACACTGCAGGCCCACTTCGAACACTAGCCCCACGGCATGCCTTGGCGCCCCTGACCCCTAACCGGCCTCATGACCTCCTGGTGCACCACCAGAGGGTTCAATCGCGGCAGTGCCTACGCATATGGGTTGAAGGCAGTGACGGGTTGTGCAAGGACAGGAAAGTGTTGCAAACACGCTAATGGAATTGGTGAACGTGTGTGAAGAATGCGGGAGCCCTGTGCAGCCCATCCCCCAAACTGACCGATCCTCTCCTTAACCATGACCCTAGGATGGCCAGTCTTCCATAAGGTGCACCTGAATGCAGTTGCCGGCGCAGGCACTGGGAACCTGTACCTGTCCGTCATGACGGCGGGCTAGCTACAGATGCCAAGGAGCCAAGGTGCTCACAATCAGGATTTAACCACCAGGCTGCGCCAGTACCATCAACATGACGAGCCAACGTGACGGCACGAGGGGGGCTGGGGGAAATGAAAGACAGGCATAGTCAGCCTAGGCATATGCACAACACAGGCCACGAATGGCAGACTGGAGCACCCCCGCACGAAACCCAAGGGGCAAGAGTGGGCTGGCTTAGAACCAAGCTGTGAAGAAGTGGTATGATACAATGAAATAGTAGTCTTCTCACCTCTGTTCCTCTTTGTGCGTATTTCTTGCCCCTACAACGTGATGTGGACCGTCCGGTAAACGAAGGGAGACAACAGGTGCAGGGCAGGGGTGGGGGGTAATGGGATGCAACACATTGCTGAGACGAATGGGGACCGGCGGTGGAAAGCGAGGGCGGGGGTTGAACCAAGCAAGGCATCAGGTAACAATGATGTTGTACACATCCCATCTTGTGCTGTTCATTGCGCATTGCTGATAAATTGCCATTGCCTCGCATGCGTGGGAGGGCACCATCGGCTCTGGATCCAGAGGATCAACAGCACTCTGGTCCAAGGCAGTGCTAACCAAGGTCGGTGGTGAATCCTTCCTGTGTTGCCTGCTATACCGGAGGGGCCGCACAAGATGAGGCCCTAGCGAATCCCCCGTGAATCTAGTTTGTTGCTGCACTGGCCAGTATGTGCCGCCCTAAGAAGCCTAGGCCGCAGGTATCCCATGTGAAGCCCATAGGTTGCCCGCCAATCATTCAAGGGGGACCCGTGCAAGTTTCACACTCCCGGGGTTGGCCACGCCTCTCGGGCGGGGGACAGGGGGCGGGGGGCAGGGGCGGCAGGGGGGGGGGGGGGGGGCTAAACCACGGGGGGGCGGCCGGGCCCGGTCCTTGTATGCGACACCCCCCAGCCCCCCCCCCCCCCCCCCCCCCCCCGGGTTTTGAAAGATAGTGGTGCCGGGTCGGCCACCAGCAAGTGTCCCTAGAGAAAACTGTCCGGCGCCGAAGGCGCCAATTTTTTTTTTCATACTACGTGTTTATACTCAAAATGCTCAAAATTTTGTAGAGAATTCATATTTGGGCTATAGGAGGGCTGCAGGCCCTAATAGCAACCCTAGCCCTAACCCTAACCCTAACCCTAACCCTAACCCTAGGGCTAACCCTAACCCTAGGGCTAACCCTAACCCTAGGGCTAACCTTAACGCTAACCTTAACCCTAACCCTAACCCTAACCCCCCCCCCCTCATCCCATCCGACGCCCCCTGACCCCCGGCCAGACCCCCCCCGACCCCCGGCAGGACCCCCCCAGACCCCCGGTAGGACCCCCCCCGACCCCCGGCCGGACCCCCCCCCAACTCTGCCCCCCCCCCCCCCCCCCCCCCCCCCCCGAGTTTTGACAGATAGCTGGGGGGTATGTCGCATCAGGACCAGTTGTAGTCGCCCCCCCGTGGGCTAAACGCTTCCCCCTGGTCATGGCGCTGATGCGGGATTTCCAACGCCTTTGGCGGCCAGAGAGCAGCCATGACGTGCAGGCAAAGGATCCAAGACGACACATGTTGAACTGAGTTCTTGGATTCCAAAGCGGCCTGGGTCGGCTATGGGGATCAGGGTCAGCCTTACAACGAACAAGCTAGACGGACAGCCCAGGGGATGCTACGGCTATGGTGCCAGGGGCAAGCACCAGTGGTGGCAATTTTTGAGAGAGTGCTTCGGTGAACAAAATGACACAGCGAAGGCCACTGCGGACTAAGGTCACGGATAGCCCCCACTGGCGGCGGGGGGGGCGCCAACGAAGAGCCTTCGAACAATAGAAGCTACTGTGGGCTATGGTGTACAAGTAGCCCCCACTGGCGGCGGGGGGGGGGGTGCCATGCAGAGGAAAACGCGACTTAACAACGACCTTTTTTTCTCTATATATATGGGAATGCATAAGTGGGTGAGGGATGCAGCATAAAATATGGCATGATCCGAGACTTGGGCCAGCCACACACAGGACGTGGCCCCGGCGGAGGCCAGTGGCAGCAAGTGTAATGCAGCTCCGCTGGGCAACCCTTTTTCGAACAATAGGAGCTATAGCAGGCTATGGTGTACAAGCCCCCCCCCCCCCCCAGCGGGGCGGGGGGGGGGCACAGAGCAGCGAGTGCTGCCTGGGTAAGGGGAGTCCGAATGGAGAGTGGATCGGAGCAGACATTTTATGCATGTGAGACCACAGCGGGCTATGGAGCACAAGTAGCAATGGACGGGGGGTGCCACGAAGAGGAACAAATACGGGCGATGGGCACAGCCTCCTGATGTTATAAATTGCTCCGCCGAGGGGTACGGCATAGAGGGCGAGGGAGCAGATGCCAGCAATACATTTGATCGCAATACAATGTCGCTGCTGCGCTATTGTGAACGCTTGAGTGAATGAAATCACCCGGGCAATTGGCAGTTGGCACACACCCAAACCAACAGCCTAACCGGCGCAACCTCCTGATGTTACAGATTGCTCCACTGAGGGGATGCAAGGGCAGGTAGGGTAGGGAGCGGGTTATATTGAAGTACTCTTTAATGAATTGCCACAGGCGGATACTGAGAGTGCATGAAATCACCCCTGTGGCAATTGGCAATTGGCACACCCAAACCAACGTTTTCCATAAGGACTGCGGCTTTGGATGGAGAACGACAGCTGTTTCTATGTCTGAATCTGAGACTCAGCCTATCCTGTGCCCTCTCCGACCTTCTTGCCCCTGTCAACCAGATCAGTTGATGTCCATTTTGTGCGCGTCATGTCAAAAACCCACACCATCGCCATCATGGGCCCTGCGACTGCAGCTGCATTTGATTTCCTCAAACAATTCCGGCTTGCAACATTGAAGATGCCCACGTGGCACGATGAGAACCTGCTGACGCCGCGTCAATCCCTGCAAAAGCGTGGAATGTTGGCCCTGGATGATGTGCCATTTGAGGAGACCGAAGAAGAACTGACCAAGGATGAAACACACTGTTTTGAGGAATTTTTGCAGATGTGGAAGACACATAGAGGCGGCTCAATTGTTTGCGCAGAAGAAGGTGAGGCTCTTTTTCAGAAGTGGCCACCAAGCATGGCCCAGCCAGCCGGGCATACAAACCATGAAGCCCATGGACCCCAGTCGTCCGGGGAACCATGGATGGGCATCAGTCGTGAATGGCCGTTTCCACTGCTGAAGGATGCATTTCAGAACAATGTCCAGCTTGGCAACCAGAAAATGTCACTGACAGAAGCGGGGCACATGAAGCAGTACTACCAAGCCTATCGCCAAGCTCAACGGTCTTGGGTCCGTAGAGAAGGCGCTGCGTCCGAGGTGCCCGAGATGCGGTCGGAAAGCGGCCAGCCGGCATTGGCATTAGGCACGGAGGTTGAGTTGCGGATGGGTACTCCAGTGTCACCATTTCAATCGACCAGTGACCCAGACCAAGCAGCCCTCACAGATCTGCGGGTGCTTTGCGAGGAAATGGCTGACTGTGCTGAGAGCGCCGTTGCTACTGTATGGGGCCGCATCTGCCTTGGCCTTGAGAAATTTTTTGCACGTCGTGCTCAAGCACAGCAGGCCATTTTGCATTCTGCGGCTGTGATGCAGTGGGATCAGTGCATGCATCAATGGCGGCCATATTTGACCTTCCTTTCAACGGGGCTGCACTTGTTGCACGTACCTTTACGCGCGTTGCGCACACAGAAATTCTCCGAATTACAAACTCTGCAGCAGCCAATTCTCTTGCCGTGCTCACATTGGGAGGTGGGTGTGCATGTTTGGCATGTGTCTTTCCTCACATTGTGCACACAGAAATTCTCCGAATTACAAACTCTGCAGTGGCCAATTCTCTTGCCGTGCTCACATTGGGAGGTGGGTGTGCATGTTTGCCAAACATGCACACCAACCTCCCACTGTGAGCACGGCAAGAGAATTGGCCGCTGCAGAGTTTGTAATTCAGAGGATTTCTGTGTGCACAACGTGCCAAACATGCACACCAATCTCCCACTGTATTCCCGCTTCTGTCGAGCTTCTCTGGGGTACTCAGCTTGCAAACCCTTGAGGGCAAACAGAAATACAACCCATCAACACTTGTCTTGAGGTTGCCTGGGGAAGCCACTTTTGATGCACGTCACACATGATTTTGGGCTCCTGGTACGTGGTGGTGGTGGTGGTGGAGCTTGAGTGACCGCGTGGGTCTTGAGCTGCAGGTGATTCAGGCGCTTCATACCAGCCTGATACACCATATGCCGGCTTGGCCTTTGCTGCAAAGACACTCGGGGACCTGAGCTCCTGGTTGTGGGCCACTTTGGGGGCACGGAGGCCTGAATCTTGTTGGCACACACTGGTGTCTTAATGAGTCTGTGCAATTCATCCAAACACTGTTCATGGGGATCCAATGAGAGCACTTTCGCATCAGGCAGTTTCGCTTTTAGTGGAGTCAAATCTTCACAGTGCTTTGTCACACCCAAACCACTAACGGAGTGCTAGCATAGCCACAGCAGGCAAGTAGCTGCTGACATTCCAGCAGCTCAGGCTGGCGCATGTTGATAGCCACCAAAACCCCATCTGCAAGAGTGCGGGCCAAGCCTAAATCAGGGCTGAAGCGAAATCCATCAGCGCCCATTGCAATCATCCCAAAACGCCATTTTCGATATTTCCGAATTTTGGGGTCGAGGCCCGTCTCGGTCAGCCGGAATTTCGTCATCGTCATTTCGTCATCGGGAGCCCGGCCCTGCTCCCAGGTGGAAGACATGGTTGCAGGACAATTGCATGGCGGGCCAGTGTGCCTGCGTGAACCAGATCCAAATTCTTCATGTGAAAGTGAGTCTAGTGGCTCACAGACAGTGCTTTCAGATGAGCTAGATTCTTCTCTAGTGCCCCTGGATTCCACCCCACTGTCAGTAGGGCCCACTCCCTCCTGCTTGGAGGCTAGGCTCTCAGGGCAGCAGCTGTGTACGCATTCTCACACACACACACACACACATGTTTGATGAGGAGGACAGCCATGCCGTTCCTCTCTCAAAGCTCGTGGAGCTGACCAGACAGTGCAGACAGTTGTCAGGACAGTGATGCGCGTGGCCAGGTAGTTTCATTACCACAGAGCCATAGCACAATGGAGTATTCTATGCACGGAAGGGGGGGGGGCGGGGGATGGGTGGGGAGGGAAAAGGGGGGAGCCTTAAGCGCAGTGCACGGGGGGGGCGACTCCGCGGGTCCTAGGACGCCAACTACCCCTGCCCCCCCCCCCCCCCCTAGGGGCCTTCGGCCAACAGTTAGTTGCCAAAGGTGTCACCCTCAGGCGTCCATGGGCGCGCCTAAGGCGCCCGATGCTCCATGAACACCAAAGGTGCCCTAAGGAAAATTTTGTCCAATTTGCACCCCAACACTATCCTTAAACCCAACCTTGACTCTAACACCCACCCCCAACCCTCAGGCTACTCCTATCCCTACACCTAATCAAGACTGAATATTGGGACCGAGCTGGTGGGGGAGGGAACATCAGCTATGACTGGTGAGGGACATCAAGAATCATTCACACATTGATGGCTCTTGACAAAGTGAAATCAGCTTGCAAGTGAACCCCATCACCACGAGGCCCACTTTCAAGACTTTTTGGACTTCTGAGGGGCCAAAATGCCCCAAAATGGGCTCAAAATGGGCTCATTTCACCCGTTTGTGCACCCCATATGGTCTAGGATGAGGTTTGGAAAAATGTGTTTTTGACCCATTTTTGACCCATTTTTGGTCCCAAAACAGCCCATTTTCAAGGCATTTTGGGATTTTCGGAGGACCAAAATGGGCCACCACAAGCTCAAAACGGTCCAAAAACACTTGTTTTAGCATCGCACATGGTCTAGGATCATTTTTGAGAAAAGTCATCTTTTTGCCCCTACTGGACCCTGTTGACCCATTTGGGCACCCACATGTTTGGGCTTGAGCTTGCAGCTTGCCGCAGCCTAGTGGGCCTAGGTATTGGGGTCTAGGCGTCCTTTGAGGCAATTCTGAGGGGTGGAAACCACAAAAAGTGGGGGGTTGTGGGTGGAGTAGGTGCCCTCGGAATCGCATTTTGAGCCATGTAGCCAAAGATATGGCCTATTCTTGGTTTGTGGCTGTCGGCATTTGGAGCTTCTGGGGGCCTTTTTGGGCTGTTTCCGGGACATATCATGGAGTCAGAGGGCCGCAAAGAGCTCGTTGACATGGGGAAGTCAAGCCACATGTGCAGTGTACCCACCGTTTCCCTTCGTTTGGCCGTTTTGAATGTGTTCCAGGGCTTTTTGGGCCCAAAAATGGCTGTTTTTGGCCCTAAACTGCAGTTTTTGAAACTGAGGTCCGCCACTTGCGAATCCCGTTCCCGGCCGCCACCGTTGAGTTTCTTGCTCAAACTTTGTGTGATTGTACTTCACACCCATAGGTATCATCCCACAAAATTTCAGCTGAATCTGAAGCACCACGACGGAGTTCTGATTTTTCCCCATTTCGCGCGTGCTACTGCTTGCTTGCTGCTTGCTTGCTGCTTGCTGCTGCTTGCTGCTGCTGCTGCTAAACCTGGTAGGTCCACCCTAGACACTAAAAAGGGTTATAAAACCAAGACTGGTTCCACCAGCTCGGTGACCCTAACCCTAACCGTAACCCTAGCCCTGGCTCTCACCCTAGGCTAGGGTTAGAGTGAGTGTTGGGGTGGTAAGGGGAGCCTGTGCCCCCCCCCCCCCAACACCCCAAATTGCCCAACTTGGACCCCCCCCCCCAACCGCCCCTCCCGGAGCCCCCCCCCCCCCCATCGCCCCTCCTAGACCCCCCCCCATCGCCCCTCCTAGACCCCCCCCTCCAATCCCCCCCCCCCCCCCCCAAGGGGCCTCCGGCCAACAGTTAGTTGGGGGGGTAGTTGGCGTCCAGAACCGAGGGGTCGCCCCCCCCGGGGCGCAGTGCAACTATTTGGGCGTCTGGCCATATTAGAGACCCATACTTTGAGATACTAGGGGCCCCTAGGGGCATCATGGTGACCCCTAGCGGAGGTTTTGACTTCTGATTTTGTCCCCCTTTGTTTGGGGATCCCCGAGAATGCAGGGGTGGCGTAGCATTTCCGCCCTCTTCTGGGCCCCAACCTTCCGGTGCTATTGAGGAAACCGGGACAATCTTTGAATCCACGCTTTGATACTAGGAGCATCATGGTGACCCCTAGCATACGTTTTGACTTCTGATTTTGTCCCCCTTTGTTGGGGACCCCCGAGAATGCATGGGTGACATAGCATTTCCGCCCTCTTTTGGGCCCCAACCTTCCGGTGCTATTGAGGAAACCGGGACAATGTTTGAATCCACGGACAATGATGATGAGGATGTTGTGGGCGATGATGGGGATGTTTGTGCCCTTTGTTGCACCAAGTCTGACCCTGAAAAGATGTCCATGTGTGACAAGTGTGAACTGCAATATTGTACGGATTGCATTGACACACACACATGTGACAATGTGACATTTCTTTGATTCTGCAACTGTGTCATGTTGTGCACACAAGTTGCGTATTCTCAATGTGTACTTAGTTGACTGCAGTTAGTATAGCGAAGCGGGGTAACGAAAGTTCTGCCACCGGGCCCCCAGCACTCCCCCCCCCCCCCTGTCTCTGGACCTGCTTCCCATCCTACCTCCTCCCCTCCTTAGCCTTTTTATAATTTAAGGCGGGGGTACATCGGATCATCCAATGGGCTCGGCCAAAAATGATGGGGCATGGGACTGGAGGCGTCTAAAAGACGAAGACCCCGCAGCAAAATCCACAGCATGGGCCCGCCTGATTCAGACGCCCTGGATGGCCCGTATGATCCCGCATCAGCATCGCACAGAGGTGCTGGTGGCGGGCGTGGCAGGATGGTCTCGGGATGGAGTCAGCTGGAGTGCGGTGAAGCTGGCCAGGACCTTCCATGAGACGCTGGGGATCTCATTTCAATCCCCTGATCCGCAGCGGTACGTCGACGCGCTGCTGTATGGGTTGACACTTGCCTGGGGAGTCGAGGTGGCTGCGTTCAGCCTGTCTGCGGAAGAGGCGGCCGTCGGGTTCGCTGTCTGCGACTTGATCGCCAAGCCGCCTGGAAAATCGATGAACAGGAGAGGAGGAGTGGGGATCAAGGGTGAGAGACACTCTCCGGGGAAGAGCGCAAAGCCCGAGACCAACAGTGGCATGGCCCTGGACGAGGAGGCGGGCGCCGGAGCCGATGATCGCGAAGGAGGTGGGGGGCCGGCCGCCGCTGAGGAAGGCGAGGAGGAAGAACTGACGTATAAGGAGCCCAGCTTCAAAAATGCCAGGTGGATGAGAAAGAGGCCCGGGGCCCGCGGTGGACGGTCAAACTGTGCCGCCTGGTTGAAAGGTTAATGGAGGCCGAGGAGTCTGAGACTGCGACGGAGGTGTCCACGATCATTGACGATGTCTGGCAATTGCTCCTTGATTGCGACAAATCCGGTAAGGACGCGGTCAAGGCAAAAATAAAGGAGGTCAAAAAGAAGAACAAGAAGAAGGCCAAAAAACAGAGACGCAAGGAGAAAAAGAAGGAGATGAAGGAGCGCCGGTCGTCTCGAAGGGGAAAAGGGAGGCGCATGTCCTCCGACTCGGAATCGTCGTCCACGGACAGTAGCAGCGACAGTGCGTCTGATACCTCATCTACAGCAAGCTCCAGCTCATCAGGGCGCCACTCAAAGCGTAAAGGCAGAGGTGGCACGCAGGGGAGCACAAGTCAGCCGGAGTTCAAATGGATAGATGGAAAGCGCCACTTCCGCAGCAAGAAGACAGGAGACTGGGTTAATTGCGAAAACCCTCCAAAAACGGCATGCCCGGAGTGTGGTGGCCACTATTGGTGGTTTGACAGGGAGAAGCACGGGTGTAAAGGCCGAAGGAAATGACTGCGAAGCCATGACGCTGGAGACGGGGCTGCAGGGGGCACGCAGGACGACGAGGAGAGCGAGCGCGAGTGGCCGTGGGCGGCAGCGCGCGACAGACTCGAGGCGGCGATGGCTGATGAGTACGGGACGAATTTTGATGCCACTATGGTGCGGGGCCTGCAGGATGGTACCCTCGACGGGTATCTGCGGCAGCTCAGGCGACTGGCAAGGCTGGAGCGGATGCGACCAGGCGACGGTGCTCGGGGTGTACTGGAGGCCAGGCTCATGCAGATTGTGCAGGGCGACCTGTCAGAGAGCGCCGCAAAGCTCGTTCTGGCTGCGGCGAGGCTGGCCGAAAAGATGGCGTGGCTTGCCCCGGTGGTGCGGAAGTCTGATTGGTACTTGGTTATGTCTATCGACCAGCGGCGGTGCAAAGAACAGCGGGCGGAGGCGAAGGAGTGGGCGCAACTGGAGGACTTGTGCAGGCTGTGTGCGGCTGCCTCCAGCTTCGCAGAATGGGAGGCGGTGGCGCTGGCGTGCATTTCGGTGGGACACTGCCTGCGGGGCTCCGAGGCGGGGGGTGGGGTGGGACAGGAAGATGAGGGGTTGCGATTTTTTGGAACGAAGTCCAGGAGGGGGGTCCAGAGACAGGAAGTGGGGCCCTGGGTGCGAGCATGGTTGCAATTCCTGGCAAAACTCAGAGCGCTCAAAGACCCCGACAGAGGGGCGTGGCACGAGTCCAGGGAGGCGCTGGGGAAAACGTTGGTCAGCCTGCTGGAGAGGGGGGAGGGAAAGAAGACTGTCCGGTGGCATAGCTTCCGTAGGATGGGGGCAGCGCAACTCCGGAAAATGGGGGCACCGCTCACAACAATTATGCTGTGGGGGGGGTGGAAGTCAGCGAAAGTCGCGCAGATGTATACCGAGGCCCCTCCCAGGTGGAAGTTTGCCCGCTCGGGAAAAATCCCATGGCCTGTGTGGGGGGGGGGGGGGCAGAGCCGGGCTACTGCACGAAGCAGGGCTCTACGCTCTCTTTCTGGCCGTCATGGATGCGCCGGGAGATCGCCTTCGCGGCCGGGGAAGCTTCCCGACTTGCTGGGGGATCGCCTGAGGGGGGCGAGGGTGCACGCAAACGAGGTAGGACAGTGTCCCCGAGTGCGAGTGCTTCTAGGGCGGTTGCGAGATGCGGCGAGGGCGATAAGCGAAATGCGGGGCGTCAAGGTGCACAGGCAAGAGATGGTGCGTAACCTCATTACAGGGATGGGTGAGGCGGTGCTCAGGCTGGAGTGTGGGGAGGAGGGTCTGGATACGCTGTGCAGTGTGTTAACAAAAGTTGGGGAGGGGGACTTAGACGAGGAGGACGATGGATACTACAGTAGCAGCGACGAGGAGGGGGTGGTTACCGAGGACATGGCTGCTCGGGGGGTGGGGGAAGCGGGGTGTGTGACAGTGTCAGACAAGATCTGGAACAGCTTGGTCCCTCGTGACTTGCTGGGGGTGTACCGGAGGCAGTTACGGGGGGACAGTGCGGGGATTGAAAAGTCACATGGGGGGAAGTCGGGACCCGTGGATGCAATGCTGGAGTCCCTCAGAACTGAGACTAAGGGACTGCGCAGAACAAAGCGCCCCGAGACGGCAAAAATGTTCCTTACGTGGAAGAATGCGCTCAAATGCCGAGCCATTCTTGATGCGCGGAGAGTCAACGCAAGCGACCCCCGGAAGCCCCCGGAATTCCGACTGCCAGGGCTAGAGGCCATCCGCCACTGGATGGGACGTGCGCGCCCTCGGCGTGTGGGGGGGGGCAGGTGCCGTGTTTTTCTGGCAAAGCTGGACCTGCAGAATGCTTACTAGAGCATCCGCCTCCCCCCCGCCTGGCGCAGTGTTTTTGTGGTGGGGGGGCGGTCGGGTAGGCGTTTCCGGTATGCGAGGCTGCCATTCGGATGGGCCTATAGCCCAGTGATATGCCAAAAGCTGGTATCCTCTGTTATCCGGGGGGCCTTGTCGAGACGTGGTGTGCGGGGTTGGGTGTATCTGGATGACATTTTACTGTCGTGCAGGAGCAAGAGTCGTCTGCGGGGGGCTGTGAGGGACTGCATTCGCAGGCTGAGACGTGCGGGTTTTATTGTGGGGGCAAAGTCCGAACCGGATCCGACTGAGAGACTCGGTTTTATTGGAAAGCAGATTGACACCAAGGCTGGGACAATCAGCAATGCGGTGGGTGCCTTGGTCGGTGCCTTCAGGGCATGGATCCGGGGGATGGGCGGGGGGCGCCTGCCCTCAAAGGTTATGGAACGCCTCCTGGGTAAACTGTGCTGGCTGAGCAGGCCCAATGCGGGTCTGGGCGCCTTCCCGGCGGGCGCATATCGAGGTTTGCAGAGTGGGAAAGGAGTGTTTGGTAGGGGGGTCTGCAAGGGAGTGGCGACAGTGCTCCTATTCTCCTGTGTCCCTCAGCGGTGCGACCCTCCAGGGCCTGGTGGACGAGGGGCCTGGGAGGTGTTCGTGGATGCAGCTCCAGAGGGCAAACGTTTTCGACTGGGGATTGTTGGGGGGGGGGATTACTATCGATCGGAGGTGTGTCCGCCCTGGGTGGACTCCCTGCAGCAGGCGGAACTGTATGCGCTGTACATCGTCATTAAGCTGGCATCCTATCGTGGTTTTGAAAGAATTCGTGTGGGTTCAGACAGCAACGTAGCTAGGTCTCAGATTAATGCGCTGAGGGCGTCGGTGCATGCCGATTCTCAGCAGCGAATACTCCGGCGCCTGTTTTGGCTAAGGTGCTGGAGTACTGTTAGTGTTGAGTCCTTCAGGGTGCCGTCCCTTTTAAACGCGGCCGACCCCCTGAGTAGGGAGACAGGCTTCCAGTCTCGGAAACAGGCCGTTGCCGAAGCAGCAAGGCGTCGTGAGATGTGGGAAAAAGCCGTCGACACCAAGTACATGGGTCTGATGGAGATGATTCGCCCCCCGTGGAGATTCAAAGGGGAGGTGGGGGACTGATGATACGACGGCTACGGGGACATATGGACGCGCAGTCGCGCGGCAAAATGTGATGTCCGTGGAATAGTGCATCTGTCCTGATTGCTTTGTCCAGGGGGAGGGGTGGGGCAGGCAGAATTGCAGTTAGTATAGCGAAGCGGGGTAACGAAAGTTCTGCCACCGGGCCCCAGCACTCCCCCCCCCCCCCCCTGTCTCTGAACCTGCTTCCCATCCTACCTCCTCCCCTCCTTAGCCTTCTTAGCTGTCCGTGGAATAGTGCATCTGTCCTGATTGCTTTGTCCAGGGGGAGGGGTGGGGCAGGCAGAACAATGGAACAAAAAGACAGTTGTGTGTTCTTGAGGGTGGCGACCAATGCGCTGTTCATGGCTTTTCCAGTTGTGCATGATGTGTGTTATGTGAAGGGAAGGTAGTTTGCAACTTTCTTGAGCTGGGGCAGTTTGGGTCACCTAATTCTAAGGGCGTTTCCAAGGGGTGTGCTTCGGGGCTCTTCGGGGGGAACATAGTGTAAAAGTAGCGTGCAGTGCAAAGATTCCCCCAAGGAAGGGCGGGTCTGGACCTGTGGAGGGTGGGGCGTTTGAGCGGGCACCTTGGCCCATGTGCACATGTAGATATGGAAATGTACATACGACCTCTAAAGGGCCGGGTATACCCCCAAACCAGAGGTATTAAAGGGGTAGGCAGGCCTGTGGTTACATTTTTTCCGTCAGGAGGAGGTCCCCCCCTCCCTCCCACTAGACCCCCCCCCCCCCCCTTAAGCACAGCCCTGGGGGTAGGCTTCAGAGCTTTGGTGGGGAAGCGAAGTGTTGGGAGTGGCACACTCAGTGTTCGCATGGGGTTGTACGAACAGGAAGAAGCTTGTTACAAACAGTGCAAAGATGCGCCACCGCCGTTGTGCCCCCCCCATTCTTTCCATCGGAAGAGCCTTTTGACCGGAGGGTCCCCACTGCCTGTGCAATTGCTATGCTCCTACGTTGGTAAACCGTAAACCCAACGACGGCTTCCGCACAGATTGTGGTCTCCCAAAGCCGATGAAATGGGAGCCCCCCTTCAACAGTCCGACCACCCATCGCATGTTGCATACCTGTTTGCAATGCGACCTGCAGTCCCTCCATTCCACCCCGACAAGGTACTACTGTTGGGCATAGGCCAGGAGTTGTGTGCCCCTTCATAAATGCATACACCCTTCTGATACCACCCCCTGCACCCCAGTACTGCCCCAGCTTCAGGGCAATATCCTCACTACTCCACTGCCCCATCCCGCACCCTTGCTGCACTGTGTTGTATACTGGACTGTTTTGTCCCTGAAAAAAAACGGCATCCGGTGTGTGGTTTGCAGCAAATGGAAGTTCCCTGCTGTTGGCCAATGGTTTGCCTTGTGTGCGGAGGGATCCATGTGCCAAACGGTGGATGAGGTGCGGCGCAAGGGTGGACCGTCACTCTAATAGCGTGCCACAGTCTGCAGTATTATGCCGGCCAAGCCTGCAGTGTGTTATGGCATGCAGGAGCATGTTACAGCGTGCCATGGCATGTTGTGGCTGCCGCATCATGCCGCACTATGCTACCACAAAGAGTGGCTTGTGGGGGTCCTGAATTGTTCCATTGGCAAGCATTGGCATTTTCGCTTGTCATTCAGTTTTCATCTTTTCATCTGTGTTGGCTGCATGGATCATTCAGATTCTGAATCTGATTTTGAAAAGTTATGCCAGCCCAGACACAGACGAGAATGTACGGTGATTGCTGATGATTTTGAAAAGTTATGCCAGCCCAGACACAGACGAGAATGTACGGTGATTGCTGAAAACTACACGCGAACCACTATTGATTCGTTCCTCGAGTAAATGACTTTTACAATGGTGTTCAAACTGTGGGTTTTAATTGTGTTCCGTCCGCTTGCACATGGCTGAAGGGGGGTACAGATTTTGGCAAAACCAACGTTTTCACAAAAACTTAAGTTTTGCACACTGTCAAACAACTCAGTGCCTTTCTTTGACTATATTGTGGGGGGGGGGTGCAGGCGCCGGCGGCAACGCCCATGGCACCTCCCCCCAATGAATGTTCTGGTCCTGAGTTATTGTCTCCGGTGCCCAGAGGGAGGAGGGTGACAGGGCTGGGGAAGGCAAGCCAGTGAGAGGCGCGGGGAAAACAAGACACCAGCAAAACACTCACTAGGCCTGGGGGAGGGTATAAATTTCGGGGGGTATACATTTTTTGGGGGGGGTTTCCCCAAACAACCTTTGCCTTCCTCCCCCGAACGACCCCCCCCTCCCCCCCAGACCCGCCATCCCATCTACTTCTCCTTCCTCATCTTTGTTGCTCTCTCCCCCACTCACTGTCTCTCTCGTCTACCCCACCAGCAATATAGCACCACTTTCAAGCACCGTCTGCTGCTTGCCCCAAGTCAGACATCCAGAGGAGCCCGCACATTCAGCTTCCTTTGCACCATTATCCTTGGAGATGTCTTGGTTCTCTTTTGGGCTGTTTGTTGGAGTTCTGCTTTTTGTACCCCCCTGAACCCCTGAACCAAAACAAAGGAGCAACAGAACGCCGGTTGAGAGAGGGAGGTGACAATGACATGTCGAGTACCTACACAATGTACATACGAATGAGCCAGATGTACATAGCAGAGATGTTTGGGAGCGTTGACTCTAACGGGACTGAGCATCTACGGTGCGAGAACGCTATTGCCCTGCTGTAGACCCGCTCTTTGTTGTTGAATGTGTTTGCGGCCCTGAACCCCCTCCTGCCTGGTGACGCCCCTGGAGCGCATAGGGCCGGCAGCGTATCGTTGCCCTCTCCCCAGATCCCCCTCTCACTGTCACCCACCGAATCCTTCGGGCCCAGCAGCCCCCCCCCCCCCCCGCGCCCCGCTCCTCCCTTGGGGGGGTGGGGCGCAGAACGTCCATTCTCTGCCGGCATGATAAAGTTTTTCATGCAAGGAGCCGTTGTGGAGGACCTTCAGGCCCTGCCACCTTGTGATCATATGCTGGCAGCTATTCACCCCGAGCTGTGCACCGTGTCTCTGGAAAGGGAGCATGAGTCTGGGGACACAAAGGACATTGATGTGGCAAAGGAGGCTGAAGAGGCGATGTGGCAACAGGCCTTTGACCCTCGAAAAGTCGTATGTTTTAAAAGGATTTTGTTGTGAGTCTCACACTGTTCAGCAGTCTTACCTTTGTGAGGCTAGCGTGCTTAGATTGCATGACCACTACCCACACCTCCTTTTTTTCGCGCCCCTGGGCGTATTGGGATTGCCAGCCACCGCTGTACCACTACCTTTCCCCCTGATCTGTCCTCAACTCAACTCAACTCTTTACCATCTCTGTACAATACTGATTGTCCGGGATTTGTCTTCAGCACTCAAAATCATTTGACTTGGAACGAAAAAACTCCCGTCATTTGTCCTCAACTCACTTTGTCCCTATTGCAGTTGTACCCTTTCGATGTTGTGTCCAAGTCAGCAGGCCCAACATTGGGATTGCTCGCCATTACGACAGTGAAATGAATCTACCAGACCAAGTGACACCTGCTGGTTGGTCGAGCTAAATGTTTTCTAGTACTTGCCTCAGGCAGTCTCACTCATTCTGCACTACCCTGAATTCTTGCCAACTCAGAGATGGGCATTGTGGATAGTGGAAGACCCACCAACCTCCTTAGAAGCACCTTCGCGGGACTCCCATGCGGTGAGGAAAGCGGTTGTCTTGTTTAATGGATCACATCGGAAAAAATTGAGCTACACAGCCTCGCAGGCAAAAGTTTCAGCAACCTCCAGGTTGTTTCAAACACACTGCAGGAACAAATCCTCCAGCCTGTTGAATTTAAGGTGTGCCAAAGGGTAATGTCTTCGCTGCAGGCATGCATCTCTCATCAGCCATGAGAACCAACACATTAAAAGTGAGAGCAAACCGATTTTGCATATTTGCGACCATTTTGCACAAAGCTTGATGTCCAGTTTGAGTGATCGAATGTGTTACTTGGTGATTACGTCACTTCCTCCGCTATGCCAAAGTCAACTGGGAAACGGATGGGTTGGATGATGCTACAGGAAGAGGGGATCCAAAAGTCTTTCAAATGCAGGTTTGGCAAAAGGACGTCACCCAAGTGTTCAACAGAGAAAAACTTCAATACCACAACCATAGCCGGCACAACGAATGTCTCGCAAGCTTCGAAGCCAATGTCGGCGATGAAGGCAAGACCAACCGCAAAGAAGGACAAGCAAGGCAAGTAATCAACATGAACCAAAAATATTCGGCTTAAAATCCAACGCCAAAACTCTTCAAAAGGCCTAGGGACAAAGACAAGAGAACCCACAAAACACATCGGGCTTGGGTAACTCGGGGCTAGTCACCAAGGATCCGGGTGGTTCCTCCGGTCCATGGCAACCGTTGGTGAGCATGAAGTAGTTCATGGGCAGCATGAGGGCGAAGAAGACACAAGTTGTTGGGATTTCTAAAGCGCCCAAGAGGAAGCGCTATGATGTTGTCCATGAAGGCTTTCACCGCATCAAAACAAGACTCAACAACAACCACAACGAAAGTTTCCCAAAATTCAAAATGAGAAATTTTGATGGAGTCGGCACAAGAAATTCCAAAATTTTCGAGGGCAAGCCTAAAAATTTGGCAAGCCTCTGCTACCAGAAAGATAAAATAGGGTCTCGACTCCTTGGTTTCAAGAAACTTTCTATTGGAAAAGATACAGTTGGTATTGCACAAACATCAAATGTTGGCATAAAAACATTGCATGCTATTAGGATGTGTATGTCCAAAACAAAAATGGACAGGTTTCAAATTAAGGTTAAGCAAACATGATCTCCTAACCTAAGTACATACAAAAGGGAACAAAACCATATATTTTGGGAGTGGGGATGCATATCACACGAGCAAAATATGTTTATCCAAAAAGAGGAAACGAACCAAACTGACAATCAACAAGCAAAGCAAAGCAAAGCAAAGCATAGAGCAACAAAACTCCCGTTGAGGCAATGCACTCCTCAGTACGGCATAAGTGCATGTTTATTCTGTATGCCGTACCTGGTTGAACCTCGGATACATAGAGGCGACCCTCGCCTCATCACACCCATTGCCGGACGAAGGAAAACGGCTCACCACATCTCCATGCTAAGACACAAGCAATGGTGGTGTGGGCAATAACAAAGGAGAACAAATGCACGTGTGTATGCATATTATGAAAATAACAAAGTAACAAACTAACCCAGGCAGCATTGTATGCTCATGTCATGCACCAACATTATATCAAAGCAAACCCAAAGACTACTTACTTCAAGCGCAGCGATGACGATCTTATGAAAAGCAATCCGGCTGCTATAATGCAAGCAAATGCGGGAATGAATGCCATGAATGAGTGCTCCAGTGAAATCCGGACCGGAACTGCAAATTAGCGACCCACGAAATTGCAAAGCTATACTTAACTTCCTGATAATCAAAAAGGCTAAAAGCCAACCATTGGAGTTAGATATTGTATATCAAAATTCATGTCTTCATCAAAATTAACAAAAGGAGCGACGTGTCTGTACGACGGCGCGACTGACGACAATGAGAACCCACAGAAGAGAGATTACACAAAACACATGCAAAACAAGTGCCGCTAAAGAAAATGAACCTTTTCTTACTCAAGTGCCTGCCCACGGGAGGGGGGGGGTTGAGCATCGACATCGATGACCTCCACTCTCTTCTCGTGCCTATCTCGACGCTCAGACTCCCAGAAAGTTAAAACAGGCTTTCACTGTTGATTGCTTTGATGATATTGTTTTGTTTGTGCCTCTGCTTGCTCCTGTTGCTTCTTGGTGTAGCTCAAGTTTTCGAAATAAATATTTTTTGATGAAATCAACCGGAAATCCAAGTACCCGCAGTGCAAGCAAGGGACCACAGGATCAAATCCACAACATGAAGGGCTGCAGTCAAAGGGGATAGTGTATTCACAAAGAAACTCACAATAACTACAAATTTATGAAAAAATAGTTTGAAAATATCCTACAATAATGTGAAAACTGCCCACATGGGCACTCTCTCTTTTATAGTGCCATCTAGAGATGTGCACTCTTTGTTTTGGGTCCCATAGGTGCTGAGGTGGCATGGCTTGTGGCGCTGAAGTCACTGCCATGTCACATGGGATCTTTCCATTTAGCTAGGTTGACTTGGAATTGAACCCAGGACCTCTCAAAAAGAGGTGCCCCAGCCCCTCAGGGTGCAGACCACTAGGATAGCTAAGCATTCATGAGAAAACATAGAAAAATGTATAGGCTCTGGATCAATGTCAGCGCCTAGTTAGTACCGGAAACGGTGCTTAAGTCCAATAAGTTGGGGGGTCAGGGGTCCACACAACATCCAAAGTTCAATGCTTGGTTTTATAGGTCAAAATGTTTTGTCACCCCTTTTTGGATAGGCCAATACTAAGATAAAAATGTAGTATGCCTTTAGGTATCTCTAAAACAACTAAAGCTTACCTTTTGGCAGGGAAATGCACTTTTTCTTACTCCCCCCTTGTGCTGTGGTGGCCACCACTGTCGCATTTTCAGGGAAAAAAGGGTATTTTTCTTGACCTCCCCATGGTTTCAACATCTTTTTAAAATTACCTATAACATCCCTAACATTGGAAAGAAGGCGCCGTGTCAGGGCAATCGCCAGTTTTTGCTTTGTCGCAATAGACACCCACAGCTCCCACTGCGCTCAGTGGCGTCGTTGGGGCAGCTTTGGCTTGGTAGGGGGTTAGAATGGGCATGACATTTCATGTGTGCATGCACCCCTCCCTCCAAAAGCAAAACGCAACACAATACACAAAACCTAAACGCACGATACGGTCAGGCACGCTGTTTGGGGTCTCGTGGAACCTTCTGGCTGACCTAACCTGTCCTTAGGGCGATGGGGTGGCGTTGAAAATTATTTTGCCCCTTAATGGGGTCTTGGGATTCTGGACGGTGGTCCAGGAGTCAGCGTTTCGGCCAGAACATGGCCTACTTCGTTGTTTTCGCTCCAGGATATTTGCAGAGAAAAGATGCAAGGGGTGAGGGCGTGATATATGCGCAACGATCGATGAAACACCAAAATCCGTCAAATGACGGCGTATAATTTTTTTGAGGGTATACACCTGTCCAAAATCCCCGTGTGCATTAAATGCACATCTTTACGCCTTTTTATTTCATTAGAGGAATTTTTAAATCCCTGGATTCACACACAGAGAAAAGCGGCGCGCCGGAGCGCATCCTAATTGGGCGCCAGAAAAGACAAAGAAAACAAGATTATAACAGTATGTCACGTAATAATAAAGAAATGACGAAACATACATTGAATAATAAACGTAGAGATGCCACGCATGCTTCTTTGAAAGATCAAGAAGAAAGGGACCGCAAAGCAACACATGTGACATGAAAGCATTAAGACAACACGCCTACTCTTGGGCGTCGCCAAATGCAAGGAGTACAACACAAACAGAAAGATGTCCTTGATTAGTGCCCTATAGATTTTGATGAAATCCTGCAGGTTTTTGATGGTGAAATCCCCAAACCAAAGGAGCAAGTAGAGCAAGAACAGGATGTGGATCGGATCAATGAATGGTTTAAAATCCAGTGTAACACAAAAGGGCTGCAGATAGACAAAGCAGGTCAGTATAAACACAAAGATTCAATCACAAATGGATAATACAAAAGATTTTATATGAAAACTGGACTGACTCTAGCCTCCAAGATAGCATCAAGCACTTCATGTGCACTCTTTTGGGTGAAATGGTGCTAGTTAGGAATGTGGGGCATAGGTTTCAGGCCAGACACAGAATATGACTTGGCCAAGCAACTGAATTCAGAAACAGTTAAAAAGTAGAGCCACATTAAGTGGTAGTAACAATTGAGTATAGGGGTCTTGGGGTGGGAGACCACTAGGCTTCACCTCCAAGGCCTAAAGCATGAAATGCCTATTTCATTTCGGTATATCCTCCATGAAGGAAGGTACCTCCGCTCAGTTGAGTGGTAGGGGTGAACTTCATGGGGGGCTAGGGTTACAACCCTAGTTACTTTGAGAAAGTGTACTTTAAGCTTCAAAAGAGTGATAAAAATACTTAAGTTAGTCTTAGCATCAACAAGAGGGTTTTAAAGGGGGCTTGGCCTGGATCAAGCCCTCCAAGAAAGACAGGGCAGTGACTTTTTCTTACTCCCCCCTGGAGTACTAGTTAGCTAAGCTAGTAGGACCAAGGAAAAAGGCTCAAAAATTCCCAAAGTTACCCCAGAAAATGCATTAAACTTACCAAAAACATCCTCATCAGTTCATAGAAGCCTATCACACTGCAGGTACCCTCGAAAAACAGTGTAATGTACCGTGAATGATGTCCCTTCGATGGGGCATTCCTCAAAAGTCGCCAGCGTGCGACGAAAACTTTTGGTAAAAATTTTGGGGTAGTGGGGTTTGAACCCAGGACTCCCTCCCTGGAGCACATATGCTTGCCCACTAGGGTACAGTCGAACGCTCTAATGCGGACGGCCATCGCTGTATGAACAGCGTTTTAGTAAACGTCCTGACCAAGGGCCAGGGCGGAGCAATACTCGCAATAGAGGACACAAATCTCCAGGACCTGAAAAAAATAGAAAATGTAAGCAACAGGGAGTGATTCCTGTGGTTTAGCGAAAGGTGTAGCGATTTAAGAAGTCAAATCGCTAAAAATTGACGAAATCACGCGACAAATCGTCATTTTTACACCAAAACTCAAGTCGCAGACACGCGCAACAGACGTGGACTTCAAAACCAGGGTTGCGCAAGCGTAAACGGCTCTAGAAAAAGAAGGTATGAGCCGTAGTTTTGAAAGTTCTAAAGGAAATTTCTGCACAGTTGCATCAAAATTTTTATAAACTTTAGGGAAAAGTATTCAAACTCAACCCGAACCACAGAGCAGGTGGACAACCCACCTCTCAGGTATGCCAGTGTCATCTCACACGCATGCATTGCGTTCGTGTTTGTTGCTTCGTTAAAACGTTAGGGTTGTCAACGCTGTGTTCGTTGGGGGCTCGGGTGCTCCTCTCTCTTGCTTTGCACAGGTCAAAACAGGACTGAAAGGTATGCGATGCGAATGGCGCGCAGCGCGCACGTAGGGTTAGAATATGCGCTGTGCTCGCGATGCATGTGCCTAATTGAGGCATTCACATGCTGTGGCGCTTTCCCTGTACCCCAATTCACCCTTGTTCTCTCTTCACAGGTAAGAAAAGAAAGTGCTTGCTCGTGTTTGTGTTGCCGTAGCGCTAAAGTAGGGTTGCTTAAAACGCTTAGGCTTGTTTTGCGCTGTGCAGTGCCCCACTCTCTCTCCGCTTTCTGCAGGAAACAAGACAAGGGAAGCATGCATGACACACAGTGCATTAATCGCTTAGGGTGGTTCATAATTCGCCGTAGGTTTGTTTAAGCGCGTAGGGTTGTTTTGCGCTCGTGTTTTTCTCGGCATTCACATGATGCGTGGTGAGTAAGGTAGGTCAGCCCAGGAGGAGCTCACCTCCTGGTTGAGTCACACTTGTGATTGGTTATGTTGAGTTAAATTAGGTAAGAACAACATGAAATGGAGAGATCGGGCATACCTCAAACCTGGGCGTGCACACTGCCGTCAAATGCCTGTCCTCCTTTCGAAGGGGCATCTGATGAAACTCATGGTGCAAATCCAGCACAGTGAAGAGATTGCCTTTTGCCCTCTTAGCGATCTCATCCTCGATTAAGGGCAGGGGATGCGCGTCAGGTACTCTGGCGGCATTCAAGGCTCTATATACCACTGCTACACGCCAAGCATCTATGCTGGATTGGTCAGCAGTTGGGGGTTTTGGCACAGTAAATGGTGCTGAACACCACTCAGAACTGGACACACACCAAGAACTAAATAACAAAATGTACATGCATTTGCTTGTGTTGTCCCATGGGGCGTCATTGTGGTGCCATGCAGCAACACATTTGTCTCCGACCTCGTATGAAGAGAATCCAGAGTAGAACAACACATCTGATGATCACCATGCAGGTGAACTGCATGGGGCAAGAACAAACGTGGTGATCAGATACTACATGTGGAGGATGTAGGTGTGTATGTAAGATGGGGTGACATTTACTTGCCCTCGAACTTGCCAATTAGGTTTCGTTGAATTTGCGTACCATAGGCAAAGATCCGGCCTGATTTTCAATACACACATAGAACAGACGGGACAACAACGCAGGATTGCATCAACCTAATTAGTAAAAACCCTGGAAAACATTGACGAAGGGGCAAACCAAATTTGGCTCGTCCCAACGCACCTCAATGACACCCCATCCTACGGGCCAATGCTTGTTGTGCAAAAATTTGACATATACTGGATTGTTATGAAAAAAAGAACACAGACACGATATCGTGAATGTATGTCCTTCAAAAAAACGTGGCAACAATAACAACATACTCCACATGGGGGCATGCATTGGCGACTGGGGGCCATTTAGGGGAAAATACCTGCCATAAAAGCCTAGGTGGCTAGCGGACAAGATGTGCAATTCCTCTGCCACGTCTACGCTATGCACAGACTGTGCAGGCACTTTCCTCATGTATCACACGACATCTATCCTGCCCCGTTCTCTGGGGCTGGGCGGCCGACCCTGTCTGTGGGGGGAGGGGGGAGTCCAGTCATGGTTTTGCTTGTGCGCCCCGCCCAACTGTACAATGAATTGTGACAGCACACGACACATACAAAAGTCGGGGCACCCCTGACCATGCAAGAATCGGCCTTGTACCTAGCTAACTTGTACCTAACAAGTTGGCTTCCCTGCCATCCTCCACGTGCGGGCCCAGGATGGCGATGTTGCCATTCCGCAAGACGCCATCGATGAACGCAGCTACCTGGCATATCACAGAAAAATTTGCAGGATATGCACAATATGTCTTGTAGCAAGCCCCCCTCTCTAGCCAATATCCAGCACGTGTTTGTGTGTGGGTGGGTGGGTGTCTAGGGTCAGTTTTGACCAGCGCAGGAGGGGCGCGGCAGGGATGGATCTAACTTGGAGTGTGGGTGTCCCTGCCTACCCCCCCCATTCCCCCCCCCTGTTGTGACGAGGCGTCACGATATGCGTCACAAAACCATGCAGTCACAGATTGAGCCACGCAGGGTGCCAAGAGGCAGGCAGCACACCCCTTCACTTGAAGCATTCAATGCAGACCATTGCATATTCCAGGAAACAGTTTTTGTCTTTTTTGCTGGTGCACCAGGGCTCTTCTTCACTGTCGCTGTCACTGTCAGTACCCAGTACCCACAGCTGCACCCGGAGCACCCACAACCAAAGCAATTGCTGTGGCGCGACGGGCTGCATGGCTTGTTTTTTTTTCGGCATGCCGCGGCTCAAAACACACGGCCGATCACACTGAGCACCCACTTTCTTTCGACCCATGACAGAACTATGACAAAGGCTGTCGGAAGGATGCAGCAGACAAATGAGCTGCTGGGAATGTCGTCAGTCTTGAGAGCCTACAGAGAACACATTGTCAGTTGACACTGGGTCTCATCTCGGTATCGAGCATGCAAGCAGAATGTCACAAAAGCAGAATCGTGACAAAAAAATAGGAAGCTCAGGAACACAAAGATGAGCAATCCAGCAACCATCGCGCATGCCCTCGGAAAGTACCAGTGCCCTCGGAAATTACCACAGAGCCCTTTGGGTGTCACAATATTCTCAGAAAAGCTGTTTTCCCACCATGGCGTATTGTTTTTTTTGTGACATGTCACAATTCACTACCCCCTCCCCCCCTCCCCCCCCATCCGCACCCCCTAAGTGGCGCACAAATTAGATCCATTTCTGCTGTACTCCTTGTCCGTCCGGACCAGGGCCTGGACCCCGTTGTACATGTCCTGGACCAGGTCCACTTCTAACCGCCCCAGTCGGCGGCGGTTTGAGATGTCAAAGCACGCGCCCTCCACGGCTGTGTGCTCGCCGTGAAGGCCCCGGATCTGCACAGCGTAGCACGCGGCGATCTGCTGCATTCGGCGCGGTCTCCTGGCGAGTTGGGGTAGGTGGACGTGGACGGAGGCCCGCAGGCCGGTGCCCAAGTTGTTGGGTCACGACGTGATGTGCCCAAGGCCTTGGTCAGCGGCGAACTGCAGGTGCTGCTCCATCGCCGCGATCGCGACAGAGAGCCGCTTGAAGACTTCGCGGATGGTGGACCCCGGCTCCATACACATGACCTGGAGGTGGTCCTCCTCGTTCACCCGCACGTGAAACATCTTGGCCTCGTTCTGGAAGCTCCCGCGGGCCTCTGGCCAATGGCGCTCTAGGCCCGCGGCGTCCAGCTATTTGTCACCTGCCTTGAAAAGGAAATGACTCGCCACAAGGTGCTCCCTCTCCGTGTCAGACATGGCGGCAGGGGGTAGTATTCGCCCTTCAGTTCTCCCTCTAAACGGGACAGAACGTGGACGATTGTCTCCTCGATTTGCCGTCTCTAAGCCGCACTCACAGCGGGGCCCATCGGATAGCCGGCAAGTTTCCGGGCGGCGCGGATGCGTGTGGAGCGGATCATTCGTGCTTTTTCCGGCAGGAAGTCCAGGCAGTCCAACTGAGTGTAGTCTCTGTTCGTGTGGTCGGGGTCCGTGAGGGCATGCCCGTGGTACTTGTGGATCACTTTGCCAAACAGCGGCGCGAAGGTGTAGTATGCGCTGTGGCTGCCCGCGTACACACCAATCTTAGAATCCGTCCATTTAATCCCGGAGGAGATGCATTGTTGGAGGGTACCCCCGTACGCGTCCCTTCTGCACTTGCATTGTTCCCAAACCTCACGATCAAGGGCTCTAGAAAGCAAAGACTTCGACCCCATGTTTTTCGGAAACTCTGTGATGTCGTCCGGGCTGGTGTAACCGCTACATAGTGGTTGATCTTTGTTGTGACTGCGAAGCCTGTAGCCTTGATGCCCCAGGGGTCGTAACGCCCGACACTGCCCCTGATATCTCCGAACCCACATAACCCTTTTCGGACCCATATCCAGCCTCTGGGAGCGACATATTGAAGCGGTACCCAGAACCTATGGCCCATGGCCCGGAGGCCTGTGAGCCGTCACACCCGTTATGGCCCATGGCCCGGAGGCCTGCGAGCCGTCACACCCGTGCGGGAGCCGTTAATACCGGCTATCCCTGTTCTCTAACCCGTGAAATCTGGAATCCGATTGCTAACCAATAAATCGATGTAGAATTACCGTGATTTTATTGTCTTGATCGATTTTCGGGCAGAAATCGGTGAAATACCCGATTTCTACCGCGATTTCTAATTGTCGTGAAATCGCCGCCTGATGTCGCCTGTTCTCGCGCCTTCGTCGCTTCTCCGTGGCGAGTTTTGTGATTGACTTTTCTCGAGTACCTGTGATGTTCTAAGAGAACTTAAGGGCTGAATCTAGAGGGTATTTAATGTACTTTCGTCTGGTGTGTTCACCAGAATTTTTCGCCGTTGCGTTTACGAGAAAATCAGCGCGCAAGGCTTTCCGTCGATCGTGCGAACTCACGCTTCTCAAGGACCATGAGTTCGCACGGAACCCTACATCTCCCCCCTATGTCTTTCATCCATGCCCCTTTCACGCGGGCATATCATCTTGCTTAGGGAAGCGGGCGATGGCGGTGTTTTAGGCAGCCTATGGGTCTCGCAAACCCAAGTCGTTTGTGTGCGCAAACGCTAACTTTGTGGCCTTGTGAGCATGAACGTTAATGACCGAACACAATGCTCACAAGACCAAAAGCCCGAGGCCATTTTCGTTTTTCGAGCCAACTCAACGATGGCTCCACGCAATTCAATGCGTACCAAAACTCTATTTTCAAAAGAGGGCAAGTTTTGGTCGAAAATTAGGCCAAAATGGCCAAACCCCCGAGGCTCGTATTCGAAGCCTATGGGGAGTTGAGCCTCGAACCAAGGCAATATGTAAAGTAGAGACCACGAAGGACATCGTGGATGGCTTGGTTGATTTTTACAACCTTGTCTTCTATTTTCTATTATTTCGCCTTCTGAGCACGCGTGCCACATTGCCTCTTTGCACACGCGCACATATACAAGCACCAATGACACGAGTGGGCGGAGACAATCTAACCATAGTGTGCATGTTTGAACGCACCTACTATGGGCCTACTCCAAAAGTGTTTACTCATATTTTTGCTCCTCAAGGTCCCAAAGATATGTTCATGCCAATATCGCCGATATATGCACTTTTTCCCATAAATAGTGTGCTTCAAGGATTGAGGTGTTAAAAATGCTTTCATTGTGCTTTGAACCTCAACCCTTGTTGCAAAAGGGAAGCAAAGCTTCGGTTTGCATCCATGCAAAAGCCCGAGGCTCCTTTCTTTCGTGAAACGAAGATACGATATTTGGAGGGACCACTTTTGGGTGAATTTTGGCCGTTTTGCCCAAAATGGCCACAAGCTCCTTCTCCCCCTGATTTCACCCCCGAGGTTGCGTGCGCCACTTGACCAAGGGTAAGGGCAATTCGGAGAAGGCACGTAAACCCGCATCAAATGGGATGTTTCCCCATGTGGCCTCTCCTTTCGATGGGAGAGTTGTGAGTCACCCAAGTTGGGGCATGTTGCCATTCTGCCCCATGCGTGCGTCACTTTCCCTCCAATGGGAAAAATAGCTAGAGGCGACCAGGAGGTATGGCAAGTGGCATATGTTGGGACCTAAGTCCCACGTGTCTATCGCATCTTTGGTTGAAGGGATCCTCGCCGTGGCCATGGAGATATGGAATCATGAGTGCGGGCCGTTTTGGCCAAATTTCGCTGTTTTTGCCATTGTATGCCATATTGGAATTACCATATCTCCATGGGGCACGGGATCTAGCCAGGAATGAAGGGCGCATATTGTAGCATATGACCAAGGGTTGAACGCCCTTGAGTTTCGTATTTGCTCCTTCGGCTCATCCGGAGTTATTCAACTTTTGGTGCGATCCACGATCCCCTCCTTTGCACCGCATGTTGCTTTCTGCCCCGTCCGTGTGGTCATCCCCTCGGTGAACAGTAAGCAGCCGGCGTGACAGCAAGCGATAACCCAGGGCATGGGACCAAAGGGGATATCAAGGGTTGTGAATCGAGGCTTGGCGCGTCAATATCGCCAAGATTTCCTACCCTGGACGGTCGCCCGAGACGGCCGATTTTGCCGTTTTGGCAATCATGACCCCACGTGACGAACCCGTGGTGCCCTGATGCCGGGACCTCAGAGGGAACCAGGTTGGGTGAGGGCTCCAGGGAGTTCGTATGCGAAGGGCATAGGGTCAGTTGCCTCGTCCCTACCTCTGGCGGGTCCGGACGAGGGGTCAATTTTGGAGATTTTGAAGCTAATATCAGTTTGGGCTGAAACAGCCCATTTTCAGCTACCAACTCCTGAGGGATAATGGCGGGGCCATATCTCTGGCTCAGAGTGGAGTTGGGACCTGCCGTTAAGGGAGCATAGGGAGCCACTGTCGGTTGGCTTTAGACCCCACTTGGTTCCCAGGAACTCGCCTGTGGCTAGGCGGGACACCTCCCCCATTGGCAGGGTTTCAGGGTCCGGACTGAGCAGGGCATGGGTTGTGTTTGAGCCCCCGCCCCCACCAGCCACTGAGAGGGTCGGACCTGGGATTGGGATATGAGTTGGGACTGAGTGTCTATTGTCCTGTGATGCCCTTACCCCAGTCCAGTCCTAACCCCATGTGTACATATCCTGATGTGTTGCTGTATATAGTTTCGTTCCCTTGTTTCAGACTGGCAAGGATCCTGAAACGCTTTGTCACATGACACGAGCGTATTGATGCCCTTGTGAGCGTAGTGCTTTGCCTGCCTCCTCACCTGTGCGTGTCACCGCAGCGTCCCGTGGCCGGCCCCCCACGGGAACGCGTCAAAAGCGTTTCACCGCCGCGGGGTTACCCAGCCCTCGCGTGCCACTCGGGGCCACCAACCCCGAGCAGCGCGGCGCAGCAGCTCGCAGCTCGCAGCTCGCAGCGCAGCGCAGCACCTCGCAGCGCAGCGCAGCGGTTCGCAGCGCCGCCCAGCGACAGCGCCGAGTTCGTCACGGAGCCCGCAGCGCCGTGCAGAGCATCGCCCTGACCGCGCCGCGACGGTGAAGGAAGTGGACAGACCAGACCCATCGGCCGACCAGCAAGACCGCGTCAACCACTTCCACAACCACCGGCTGACCAGCACCAGCCGCACGCCCAGTCCAGTGCTGCAGCACCCGCCTCAACAGCCACCACCAGTTCGTTGAGTAGAACGAGTGCACATCAAGGACCTCAAGATCAACTACCCCCCCCGCTGCCATGGTAAACTGGCAAGAAGCGGGTAAGACGTGGCCGCAGCCCCACCCCCATGCGGCGCGCCTACTGCGCGGGTTGCTGTGGGACCAGCACTACCGCCACAGCAACCCCCAGTGCGAAGGCGGCATGCCCGGGAGCTTCGAGCTCCGCGAGGACATGGGGGAGGACCGCCTGCGGGCAGTGGAGGAGTGGCTGCGGGCGGAAGGGTACGAGTACCGCTTCCGCCGCAAGCGCTGGAGGACGTGGGCCCGCCCGGACAGGCCCGGCGAAGGGTTGCGCCCCGACGGGATCGAGGAGGACGAGACCCCCAACGAGTACCCGTCGGGGGCCTCGAACAATGTCTCCCTGTGGGACATGATCGAGAAGAACTTCCCGGAACCGGGGAGCGAGCGCAGGCTGCAGGGCAGCAGCAGCGCGTCTCCGGCGAAGGAGAAGCGGTCCGCCGGGGACAGGAAGCGGGACCGGAAGTGGCGGGAGTACCAGGAGTCCCTGGCCGCCGAAGCCGCCCAAGGCGCCAAGGGCGGAACCCCAGCCCCCAGTCCCCAACGGGCCAATGGCGGTCATCACCCCGGCCACGCCACCCTTGGTGACTTCATGGAAGTCGCCAAGCAGACCCAGGCCAAGCCCCGTCGGCTGCTCCTGAGGCCCCAGCAGGCCCCAGCAGGCCCCAGCAGCGACGTGGAGTCGGCCCACCGCGGGAGGATGCCGGCCGACCAGGCCAGCTCCAGCAGCAGCGCCGCTCCCGCCCAAAGGGACGTGGCGCGCGCCTGTGAGCGCGTCTGTGGGGTGCCCTGCAACCTTCGGGTTGCCCGGCAACGGGCCACGCAGCGGAACGCTGCCGTGGAGGGCGCCGTCGGCATCGCCCATGAGGAGGCCACCGAGTGGGGCAGAGGCATGGACTACCACGCCTCGAAAGTGGCAGCCATCGCGGCCGGTCTCACGGCTGCGGCCGCCCATGAGGCAGTGGCTGCCCGGATCAGGGCAACCGACGAGGAAGCTTGCCGGACGCAGGAGGCCATTGCCTGCAAGGAGGCCGAGGTGAAGGCGCTGGAAGAGGCGCTTGCCCAAGAGAGGGCAAAGAAGGAGGCGGAGGAAAGGGCCCACGCCGAAGCGACGGCCAAGGCCCAGGCGGACGCCGCCAAGAAGGACGCCATCGAGGCCGCGCGACGGAAGGTCGCTGAGGAGAAGGCCAAGACGGAGGCGGAGCTGGCAGCGTTGGAAGCGCAGAAGGCGCAGCTGCAGCAGGCCCGGGAAGCCGAGGCGGCACGTGCTCGGGAGAAAGCCGAAGTGCGAGCTGCCGCAGCCACCGCCGCCGCAATGGAGGAGGCAGAGGCCAAACTCCGCCGCGAGACTCCCCCGGGAGGATCACGAGTGGAGACCCTTCGAAAACTTTTCGAAGGGGACGCCTCCTCCAGGATGACGCTGGACGAGGCCGACACGGGCAGCAGTGGGAGCAGTGGCCCCACCGCCCGTCGACGGAGGAAGGGCAAGGGGAAGACCCCCGAGAGGCCGCGGAGGCCAGCGGGTGGACACCCCCACGACAGTGACCCCTTCTTCACCGCCAGTGACGGAGATGAACGACGCCGCCGACATCGCCAAGTGGTGGCTTGGACGGGCGGAGGAGGCGGAGACGTCCCCATGGAACGGGAAGGTGAGGACGAGGATCTCCCTCCTCCCTACCGGAGCTCGGAGCCTTCCGAGACCGAGACGCCCAGGTGGGGCGACATGGACGAGGATGACGACATGGACTTCGGCATCACGAAGAGGCGCCAATCCTCGGACCCACCGAGGCGACCCGGCGGAGACCCACCGGGACCCCCTGGCGGAGGACCATCAGGACCCCCTGGAGGACGCCCACCAAGTGGACCCCCTGGAGGCGGACCACCGGGCGGGGGAGGACCCCCTGGACCGGGCGGACCCGGCGGAGGCCCTCCTGGAGGACCCCCTGGGGACCCCGACGACCCACCAGGGAACGGCGACCCGGATACCACCCTGCGGTGGATTGTCTACCTCCGCAGGAGAGTCCAGTTGCTCGAGCTGGAGGTAGACACGGGCAAGGGCGAGATGGCTCGCATCTCCAGGGTCGCCGCGCGCGCGCAGAAGGAGCTGGACATCGCCAGGGCCGAGACCAAGTCGCTGACCAACGTCGTCAGCGGCCTGCAGCAGAGGCTGGACGCGCTGGAAGCCCGTGGGAGCGTCGGCAGCGACCACCCACCTCTGGAGTCTGGCTCGTCGGACGACGGCTGGGGACCCAGACCAGGTCCAGGCAGACCCCACGCCCCCGGCGGAGCCCCCAGGAGTCGCCCCAGCGCCAGTGCCCCCTCTCTCACCGCCCCCTCTCACCACAGCGCGGGCCGCCGCAACGAGCGCGTGCCGCCCGGCAGTGGCAGTGAGGATTGGCGTGATGAGTGGCTCAGCGCGGAGTACCGCAACCGCCGTGCTCCACCGCGGACACCGGTACGCCCCCGGCGCCCCGCACCAGCCCCGGAGCCAATCCCAATGGCTGGTGGACGTTATGGTGGACTCAGGGATGAGGTCCCCAGAGGAGACGTGGAGTGGGATGTCGGCGAAGGTGAGGATCTGGACCTGGACCTGGAGGACTTCGACATCAGCCCGCCGCGTGGTGTACGACGGGAGGCCGCTGAACGCAGCCGCCAGCGCCGTGATGAGGATGCGTACATGGAAGGAGTACGACGTGAACTAGGTCTAGGTTCAGCGTACATGGAGGAACCGCGGCGTAGCCACAGGGATTCCATGGAGGAGATGGACGTGGCGGCCGTGGGAGTCCGTGGGCGAGGCCGATGGGAACCTCGGTCGACCTCGCGGCCGGCGTTCATGGTCTCTAAGGCCGCGGATGCCGCCGTGTGGGAAGACTTGAAGGACATCAAGCCCCCCATGTACGACGGCAACCCCCTCAACCTCGACCGCTTCTTGGAGAAGCTGGACGATTGGGGGCTGACCGTCACTGAAGACATGCCTCACGCGGATGCGGAGAAATATGTCTTCAGACGGTTCAGGTACCGCCTGCCGGAAGTGCTCGGAGAGCTATACTTCATGGCGACCAAGGAGGGGAAAATCAAGACACTCAAGGAAGCCAAGAAGTGGCTCAACGAGCAGGAGCGGGTGGACGCTCCGCAGGTGGCTGCCAAGCGGTGGAAGTCCATCAAGCTTGAGCCTGATGGACGAAGATCCGCCTGCGGGATTGGCGGGTCTTCCGAGGGAAATACACCCTCCACCGCCGCAACGTGGAGGATTGGAAGGAGGGTGACGAGCAGGCTCGCCTGCTCTCCATGCTGCCGGAAGCATGGATCAAGAGGGTCACCAAGGAGGAATCCAAGCGGGCCAAGTCCAACCACACGGTCAAGATGATGCTCCCAAAGGAGTATCATACGAACGTGGTGGCTTGGGCGAAGAAGAACGTGGCCCGGGATGTCAAACGGCACTCCCTGCGGAACGCTCTCCTCATCACCGTCTCGGGCGATCGCAAGAAGACCGCGATGTGGCGCCTTGACGAGTGTGAGTTGAGCGGCCAGACCATCCGTCTGCAGGCCATCCCAGCGCGGATGAGCTGCGACGAGATCCTGGAGTGGGTTGGCGAGGAAGTACTCAAGGAGTACCGAAACCTCCACCACACCCGCGGGTTGAGGCCCGGCGACCGCGACGTCAACTACGTTGGCGAGGGTCCTGGCGGGGAAGCTGCCATGGACCCAGCGGGAGCCGGCGGCGATGAGACTCTCGTCGACGATGACGACGACGATGAGCCCGCCGAAGTGGCCGTGTGTGCCTTCGTGGCCAAGAACCTGAACGCGGGGAGCAAGCCGGGAAACTGGAAGCCCCTGCAGCAGGGTTGGAGGAAGCAGGAGAAGAGGGACCCTCGCCGCATTGGCGACCCTCCGCTGTCCTTTGGGGAGTTCATACGAGCTCACCCTCAGGGCTGTTTCGTGTGTTATGGGAGGAAGCGAGGCTTCAACCATGACCACCCAACATGCCCCGTCCACAAGGCCGACACGGAGGCTTACAAGAAGGCGCACGGGTCGAAGAAGCGTGCGCCCGCGGGTATCCGGGAAGCCAAGGTGGAGCTGGACAGGGACGAGCTCTCCAAGCTGGTGTCACAGGGGACCGAGTTGGCCAAGGAGATCCAGGAGATCAAGCGGAACTGGGTGCATAGGTCGGACAACAAGAACAAGGAGAACAACCAGAACAACCAGAACAAGGACAAGGACAAGAAGCCTACTCGCAGCGAAAGAAGGAAGAAGGGCATCAACGAGGTTGATGCGGAGGAGAAAACCCCTCCTTCCACAACCGACGCCCCCTAGCGGAGCCCCTGCAGCCAAGGGCCCCAGCTAGGGCGGTCGCAGGATGGTGACGTGGGAAGCGCCGAACCATCCCAGTCGGGAGTCGATAAACACAAGGGGACTGCCGCGGGTGGAAGGCCCGGTCCGGCACCCAGTCGCGGAGGCGGGATGAGGGCAAGTGAAGGCACGAACCCTTGCACCCGTCCGTCCTTCGCGACCAAGAATGTGTTTGATGTACTACAGGATCTATCCGAGAGTATCGGAGGATCACCCGGACCGCAGCTGGTTGCTGCAGATGGGCAGCCTGAGCCCATTGTCCACGACCTGCACCAGTCGCTTGTTGAGCTTCTGGAACGGCCGGAGATCCTGAGTTTGCACGCCGTGCGCCGTGTCGGTCGCGGGCGGCAGTTGCATCTTAAGGTCCGTGCCTTATGCGGGGAAGTGGAAAAGGTTTTCGACGTGTTGGTCGACACGGGAGCTCAAGTCAGCTTGGTCAAGGCTGGCCTGCTTCCGCCAGAGTGTCTTACCGACAGTCGGAAACCTGTCAGGCTGAAGGTGGCGAACGGCCAGTACATGGTGGGAGGCACGAAGGAAGCGGCCATTGGGCTGCAGTTCGTGAACCATCGTGAGCTGAGCCGCCCAGACCTCGGCAAGGAAATCCTCCTGCACGGTCGCTTCTACAAGGCCGAGATGGACTGGGACATGATCGTCGGGTACGACTTCATGATGGAGACGGACTCCGGCGTTCTCCCGGCCCAGGCCTCCATGACCCTGTACCAGGACGACCAACTCTCGTGGCTTTCGTCACCTGGGCACCATGTGGAATGCCAATGGATCCACCCCGAACGCAATCAGCTCGAAGTGGCCGCGCTGGACACTGAGCCAACTGGTCCTGCAAACCAGGAGTACGGCGTAAGGCCGGAAGTGGCGAGCCGAGTTGTCGCGGACTTGGGAGCTTCGGATCTGGCCCTGGATGCGTTCTCTTCAGGAACCTCCGCCCATCTTCGGGTGTGTGAGAAGTACTGGAGCGCACAGGACTCCGCGTGGAAGAAGCACTGGGGTCCGCATCAGGGATTGATGTGGATCCATTGCCCCCGTTGGGACATTCCAAGAGCGATAGCGAAGATTCGCAAGGACCGCTCCAAGGCAGTGCTGGTTGTTCCTATGGGATGCACCGAGGAGGAAAGTACCCGACATTGGGTAGCCTCATTGACCAACATGACCTTAAACAAGGTCGTCCTACCGGCTGGAGAGAGTGTCTATCAGGACGCTAAGGGACAGCCCATGCCACCCCAGAGATGGCCAACGGAATTCCACTATGTGGATGGGAGCCTTGATCAGGCCGACACCACGGACTTCGTGTGTGTCAACCGCATCGTAGCGGAGCCATGGCGGCAATGCTTTGCGGTTCCCCCTGTTGACATCGAAGAATCCGAATCGGAAGACCCCCTCACTGAAGAGGAGTGGGATCTGGTTCAGGGGTATATGGATCAGCCCTTTCACGACGGGGGAAACCAGCGTGAGGGCAAGGGCCAGGACAGAGCCTGGTGGGAAGTGGACTCGATCGTCTCTGGTTCCTATGACGGAAACACCTTCGTGCAGAGGGTGCTGGACAACCTATCCAGCCAGGACGAGCCAATCGGGGGTAACCCACCCACCTACGGCGATCTATTCCGAGGCAAGACCAGAGATGGCCCTTTGGTCCACCTGGGAAGACCACCTGAGCCGAAAGCGAGCGGGGTCGCTACCCCTCAAGTAAGCTCCGTGGTCCAAGTGCCCGGAAAAGCCAAGGCGGAGTCCGATGATTGCCCCAAGATTCAGGCATTGAGGGCCAGGCTGAAGCAGAAGTATGGTGATACCTTCTTCAGCGGTAAGCCTGTGTTTCCCCCACCGGTGCGTGGACCGTATGGCGAGGCCAAGATACGACTGAAGCAGGACCCCCGTGTGTACCGGCACCGAGAGTTTGCCCTGAGGGGCGAGAGGAAAGAGGCCATGGAGAAGATCCTCCGTGACTTCATCCAGAGAGGCTGGCTCGAGCCGTGCCACTCCGAATGGGCCTCTCCTTGCTTCGTCGTCCCCAAGAAGATTGCTGGTGAGTGGCGGCTCGTGGTCGACTACCGCGGCCTGAACGCCCAAACGCAGCACGACAGCTATACGCTGCCCCTCATTGAGGTCATGCTGCAAAAGCAACACCGGCGGAGGATCTTCACGGTGATTGACCTGAAACATGGTTATCATCAGATGCCTCTCGCCGAGGAGTCCCGTGCCTGCACAGCCATTAGCACCCCACTTGGACCTCTCCAGTGGAAGGTGATGCCCATGGGCGTTACCAACGGCAATGCGGCTTTTCAGCGGATGCTGGAGAACCTGCTTGAGCCGGTGCGTGACTGTGCGGACCCCTTCGTGGACGACGTGATCATCGCGTCCGGGGACCCCAGTATGAGCTACGAGGAGCTCCTGGAGGCACATGAGAGGGACGTCACTCCAGTGCTGGACCTTCTGGTTCGGCACAAACTCACGGGCAGCAGTGACAAGGCCACCATTGCGGTAAGCGAGGTGGTCTTCGCTGGCCACGTGGTCGGGAACGGGCAGCGAGAGCCCATACCTGGCAAGGTGGCTGCGATTGAGCACTGGGAAAAGCCCAAGACGGTCTCTGAGCTACGGGCGTATCTGGGGTTCTGCAACTACTACTCGGGGTATATCAAAATGTATGCCGAGTATGCAGCCCCCATGACGACCATGCTCAAGGGCAACCGAGAGGAGACCAAGAAGGGGTCCAAGAAGGCTCTGGTCTGGACTGAAGAGTCCAACCGTGCCTTTGAGGGGATGAAGCAGGCGCTGCTATCCGCAGTGGGTCTGCACCTCGTGGATCCCGACCGAGGGTTCGTCCTGCGCACCGACGCTTCCGACTACGCCATTGGCGCTGTGTTGGAGCAAGTGCTTGACGACGGGAGGCACGTGCCCGTGGCCTTCTGGAGCCGAGTCCTGGCGGAAGGCCAGAGACGGACATGGACGCCCCGTGAAAAGGAGGCGTATGCCATCGTCATGGCTCTCAGGAAATGGGCTGGGTACATAGCCCTCCATCCCGTCACCGTCTGCACCGACCATCAGAGTCTGCAGTCGTGGCACAAGGAGCACGTGGACACCCCCTCAGGTCCCGCCTCCCGACGGGCAAGATGGCCTGAGACCTTGGCCAAGTTCGACCTTACGGTTGTTTATTTTCCTGGAAAGGATAACACCGTGGCGGACTGTCTCAGTAGGTGGGCCTATCCCGCCAGCAAGGGCATGCAGGATATCTCTGCCCATGGCGATGAGGCTGTGACCGCTGAAGCCAAGAGAATCATCGAAATGGAGCGCCTGATGGAGGAGGAGGGTGCTAAATGCTTCGTCGTCATGGCTGCCGATGCCCCCCTCGCGTCGAGGATGAGCAGAGTGGTCAGAGTACTCGCCCCTCAGGGAGCTGAGTCCGACGAGCACCTCTTCCCGGAGTCTTGCCTCCAGGACGACTGGACCGACGACTACGCCAAGTCTGAGGCCTTTGCGGCCGAGTATAGGGCTGTGACCGACCCTGATGACGGGCAGAAGTGGCCAAAGGGGCTGACTGAGGAAGATGGCAAGCTCTACCGGAATGGTAAGCTGCTAGTACCGGAGTCCCGGGTGCTCGAGCTTTGCGAAGCTTGGCACCACCACATGCTGCACCCAGGGGTCAAGAAGCAAGCCCTTGACATGCAGCGTCGGTTCGAGATCGACCATATCGTTCTCTACACCGCCATCAAGAAGGTCAGGAAGGGTTGCTCGGTCTGTCAGGCCTGCAATCCTGATAACCGGAACGTCAAGGGGGAACCCCAATGGACCCCGGTTCCTGACCAGCCCATGGAGAGCGTGGCCATGGACGTCTTCTCCATGCCCGAGGTGCACATTGGCAAGGAGACCTTTGACTGTGTGGTTCTCCTTCTGGACCGCCACAGCGGCTACGTTGTAGCCGTTCCGGCACGCAAAAAGGGGTTGTTTGCCAAGGAAGTGGCAGTCATGATGATCCGTCATTGGCTGACCGTCTTTGACATCCCCCGCACCATTTGCAGTGACCAAGGGCCCCAGTTTACTGGTGGCTGGTTCAAGGCTATGTGTTCCCTCATGGGAATACGTCATGCCAAGAGCGTCGCCTATCTCAGCCGGTCTAACGGCCGTGCTGAAGTGGCTGGACGGCAGCTGTTCGAGAAGCTGCGCAAGATCCACATCACCAATCCACGTCGGAACTGGTTTGAGGAGATGTGGCCTGCCCTGAAGGCCCATCATGACACCCCCACACCGGGTGGTTTGTCCCCTCACCAGATTCTGTTCGGCAGGGACCCCCTGGGTAGGGGACTTCCCTTGTCTGGTGATGGCATGGCTATGGATGCCAAGGAATTCTTCGCGCGGCAAGAGCAAACGGCGCGGGACATCCGCCAGCAGCTCGAGAAGGAGCATGCTGAGCGTCAGAAGTCCGCCCCGAGCTCGACAGCGCAGAAGTTCAGGGTGGGAGACCCGGTGTGGGTGATCAGACCCCGCCCCATGGGCACCCACCGCACCAAAACCTGGTTCACACCCGGCGAGGTGGTCCGCAGGATTGGTGAGGACACCTACCGCATCAAGGTGGGTCACGGACAGTTCCGGGAGCGCCACGAGAGTCAACTCCGTGTGCGGGAACCCGACCTCCGTGGCCAGCATGTGTCCCTGAGCTATGCCGCACATGAGGCTGATTCGGACGACGACTATGCGGAGCAGGACGACTATACAGTCGAGAAGATCCTGGCTCAGCGTCCGAAGGCCTCGGCACCCGGAGGTCTGGAGTTCAAGGTTCGTTGGCGAGGCTATGGGCCGTCCCACGACACCTGGGAACCCGTCTCCTCGTTCGTGCCGCGGGTCAATACTCCCTTCATGGAGTACATCCGCAAGCACAAGACCAAGATCCACGTTTCGGACTTGGCAGCACTCACCCGGGCGATTGCAGCCAGGGGTGCCTGATCAGCGCCCTGAGCTCTCCCCTGATGCGTTTTGAGGCGCTTGTGAGGCCGACGGATCGTCCCTCACTTGCTTGCTCTCTCTCATCTTTCGGTGACCTGCCATCAGAGTGGCCATATACCCCCCCCTGCTGAATCCAGAGGAGGATGGCCCCTCTCTTCTTCTATTCGTCACTCCCCCCCCTGCTGAATCCTTGGGAAACCAGGTAGGGCGACTGACCTTCATATTTCTGAGCTCTTGGGGCCTTGAAGCCCATACGTCGTTGCGCAACGGATGCCGCTGTCATCGGCATTGCGATTTTTTTGGTGTGTGGTCTGGTTCCATGGCACTTGCGGAATCCAGACCAGTCGACGTGTGTCTCGAGACTATATATGGCCTGAACTCAGGCATTTTCCTGTCCACCCTCCTGCATTGCCTTATCCTAACCGGGGCGTGGTTTGGCGCTCTATCCGGAGCGTGTTTACACGCCTCTTTACCCCGCTTGTTTTGCTTTTCCGCCCCTCCAGGATATGTGCTTCTGTATGTTGCTGTCTTCAGCCCATCACCGGAGTGCGGACTGTTTTTCCCCTCCGAAGGGATGCGAATCGTATACAAAGGCGCCTTGAGTCGCCGTGTACATGTTCATACTGCCTGGTCCATCCTGGACCAGCACCTGAGTACAGATTCTACTGTTTGAGTGCTCGTGATACCGTGTTGCCCTATTCGCTGTGATGTGTGGAGATCCTGATGGCGCCAGGCGGGAAGCCCAGTTGCCTGACTACACTCCCAGCGGTCCGCCACTGTCAGTCCCAGTGTGAGCCTACCGATTCGCAGACGCACTTGCATTCGGATGGCGGCCTCCGGTGCTCCTGACCTCGGTCAGTCTGCCTGGGAAACTGGTGGTTTGAGGAGTCGACGCCTCCGCCCACACTGCATGAGGACTCCCTCATGTATGGCCTTCGTGGTAATAGGGCGAGGGAAAAGACGGCCTTGATGCCCGATCCCTTAAGGAGGAGCCCCCTTAAGATCTCTTAAGGAGTTCGGCTGTACCACTCTGGACTCGCGTCGTATGGATATGGACATGGTGCGCCCGAGGAAGGACCCGTGGGGACTCTCCCCAGTCGGCGGGCCTTGGGAAGCTTGGGGTAGCCTGATTGATCTTTGTGGTCGCTCTCGACCTGTGGGACCACCTCGGTCGTCGTGTGTCGCCTATGTTGGCCGTGTATGCCACTGCCACTGTGGTGGTGACCGTAGCAGCCGGCACCCGGTGCGCCTGGTATGGGTTAACGGGTCCTTTGGATGCCGAACAATCGCCGCCAGGACCCGGGACTTGAAACTTGATACTATACCTCTTATTACTTACAGTTACAGCATCATACCTGTTTTACCGTGGGATCGCGATGGGCAACCTAACCCGTAAATCAGCCTGAAGTGAGGTGTGACACCCCCCCCCTTCAGGGGATGGTCCTGGGTACCCGCTGCCATGCTTGGGTGTTATCGAGCCCCCCCAGGGTTTGCTCTAAGGAGGGGGGTGAAGCGGTACCCAGAACCTATGGCCCATGGCCCGGAGGCCTGTGAGCCGTCACACCCGTTATGGCCCATGGCCCGGAGGCCTGCGAGCCGTCACACCCGTGCGGGAGCCGTTAATACCGGCTATCCCTGTTCTCTAACCCGTGAAATCTGGAATCCGATTGCTAACCAATAAATCGATGTAGAATTACCGTGATTTTATTGTCTTGATCGATTTTCGGGCAGAAATCGGTGAAATACCCGATTTCTACCGCGATTTCTAATTGTCGTGAAATCGCCGCCTGATGTCGCCTGTTCTCGCGCCTTCGTCGCTTCTCCGTGGCGAGTTTTGTGATTGACTTTTCTGGAGTACCTGTGATGTTCTAAGAGAACTTAAGGGCTGAATCTAGAGGGTATTTAATGTACTTTCGTCTGGTGTGTTCACCAGAATTTTTCGCCGTTGCGTTTACGAGAAAATCAGCGCGCAAGGCTTTCCGTCGATCGTGCGAACTCACGCTTCTCAAGGACCATGAGTTCGCACGGAACCCTACATCTCCCCCCTATGTCTTTCATCCATGCCCCTTTAACGCGGGCATATCATCTTGCTTAGGGAAGCGGGCGATGGCGGTGTTTTAGGCAGCCTATGGGTCTCGCAAACCCAAGTCGTTTGTGTGCGCAAACGCTAACTTTGTGGCCTTGTGAGCATGAACGTTAATGACCGAACACAATGCTCACAAGACCAAAAGCCCGAGGCCATTTTCGTTTTTCGAGCCAACTCAACGATGGCTCCACGCAATTCAATGCGTACCAAAACTCTATTTTCAAAAGAGGGCAAGTTTTGGTCGAAAATTAGGCCAAAATGGCCAAACCCCCGAGGCTCGTATTCGAAGCCTATGGGGAGTTGAGCCTCGAACCAAGGCAATATGTAAAGTAGAGACCACGAAGAACATCGTGGATGGCTTGGTTGATTTTTACAACCTTGTCTTCTATTTTATATTATTTCGCCTTGTGAGTACGCGTGCCACATTGCCTCTTTGCACACGCGCACATATACAAGCACTAATGACACGAGTGGGCGGAGACAATCCAACCATAGTGTGCATGTTTGAACGCACCTACTATGGGCCTACTCCAAAAGTGTTTACTCATATTTTTGCTCCGCAAGGTCCCAAAGATATGTTCATGCCAATATCGCCGATATATGCACTTTTTCCCATAAATAGTGTGCTTCAAGGATTGAGGTGTTAAAAATGCTTTCATTGTGCTTTGAACCTCAACCCTTGTTGCAAAAGGGAAGCAAAGCTTCGGTTTGCATCCATGCAAAAGCCCGAGGCTCCTTTCTTTCGTGAAACGAAGATACAATATTTGGAGGGACCACTTTTGGGTGAATTTTGGCCGTTTTGCCCAAAATGGCCACAAGCTCCTTCTCCCCCTGATTTCACCCCCGAGGTTGCGTGCGCCACTTGACCAAGGGTAAGGGCAATTCGGAGAAGGCACGTAAACCCGCATCAAATGGGATGTTTCCCCATGTGGCCTCTCCTTTCGATGGGAGAGTTGTGAGTCACCCAAGTTGGGGCATGTTGCCATTCTGCCCCATGCGTGCGTCACTTTCCCTCCAATGGGAAAAATAGCTAGAGCCGACCAGGAGGTATGGCAAGTGGCATATGTTGGGACCTAAGTCCCATGTGTCTATCGCATCTTTGGTTGAAGGGATCCTCGCCGTGGCCATGGAGATATGGAATCATGAGTGCGGGCCGTTTTGGCCAAATTTCGCTGTTTTTGCCATTGTATGCCATATTGGAATTACCATATCTCCATGGGGCACGGGACCTAGCCAGGAAGGAAGGGCGCATATTGTAGCATATGACCAAGGGTTGAACGCCCTTGAGTTTCGTATTTGCTCCTCCGGCTCATCCGGAGTTATTCAACTTTTGGTGCGATCCACGATCCCCACCTTTGCACCGCATGTTGCTTTCTGCCCCGTCCGTGTGGTCATCCCCTCGGTGAACAGTAAGCAGCCGGCGTGACAGCAAGCGATAACCCAGGGCATGGGACCAAAGGGGATATCAAGGGTTGTGAATCGAGGCTTGGCGCGTCAATATCGCCAAGATTTCCTACCCTGGACGGTCGCCCGAGACGGCCGATTTTGCCGTTTTGGCAATCATGACCCACGTGACGAACCCGTGGTGCCCTGATGCCGGGACCTCAGAGGGAACCAGGTTGGGTGAGGGCTCCAGGGAGTTCGTATGCGAAGGGCATAGGGTCAGTTGCCTCGTCCCTACCTCTGGCGGGTCCGGACGAGGGGTCAATTTTGGAGATTTTGAAGCTAATATCAGTTTGGGCTGAAACAGCCCATTTTCAGCTACCAACTCCTGAGGGATAATGGCGGGGCCATATCTCTGGCTCAGAGTGGAGTTGGGACCTGCCGTTAAGGGAGCATAGGGAGCCACTGTCGGTTGGCTTTTGAGCCCCTTGTTTCCCAGGAACTCGCCTGTGGCTAGGCGGGACACCTCCCCCATTGGCAGGGTTTCAGGGTCCGGACTGAGCAGGGCATGGGTTGTGTTTGAGCCCCCGCCCCCACCAGCCACTGAGAGGGTCGGACCTGGGATTGGGATATGAGTTGGGACTGAGTGTCTATTGTCCTGTGATGCCCTTACCCCAGTCCAGTCCTAACCCCATGTGTACATATCCTGATGTGTTGCTGTATATAGTTTCGTTCCCTTGTTTCAGACTGGCAAGGATCCTGAAACGCTTTGTCACATGACACGAGCGTATTGATGCCCTTGTGAGCGTAGTGCTTTGCCTGCCTCCTCACCTGTGCGTGTCACCGCAGCGTCCCGTGGCCGGCCCCCCACGGGAACGCGTCAATATGCGAAGCACTTGTAAGTCCAGTGAACTCCATGGTGGAATATGAAAGGTACGAAAACCCGGTCTACAAAAATGGAGCAGACATAGAATCTCAATGCGCATTCATCGCACATAATGACACAGCGAGAAATCATTCGAAATAATTTAAATAAATCCGATTGGGAAATCACGAAAGACAAATGCGTCTCGACGCGCGCTCACAGGCGACATCTGGCGGCGAACGGAAAACATGAAACAGAATGGAAAATTTACTGCACTAATGTACATCTGAGAATCATTGAAATTCTGATCACATCAGTGTATAATTGAGTGCTGTCACTGCTGCCGTTACACTCCCCCTCTGAAAACATACGCCAGTATGTCAGGCTGGGTCAAGTGAAGTGAACGAAACGGCGAAAGTGACCAAAAACCGACCAATCTAAGGCAAAATGTGTGAATTTGAGCTGAATTGAGCAAAATTCTGCTGAGATCTGTGCTTCGCGATGGCCATCGACTTGAATGAAACGCATAGGTACCTCAGGGCACACAGAAAAAGCTTCGTTCAAGCTCGAAAATTCGAAAATTGAAAGTCAGAGTGAAGAATGTACATGATGATCCATGATCCATGATTCATGATGAAATCAGGATCTGACATCCCACTGCCAGAAAACAGAAAACGAGCGTCGCCATGTCGTCGAGCGTCAAAAAAATAGGGTATTCCTTCATGGAGTCCAAGATATGTGAAACTGGCTGGTGTCATTTGCAGTCATGAGACCAGATGCCAGATTATGGTACAAAATGTGCCTGAATTGGGACCAAAATCAGTGAATCGCCTACGGATTGAGGGTGGCGAAGTTCACAGCAAGCCAAAATAGATCCAATTCAATGCCGATAGACACTGTGTGTAGTGCTGAACAGAAATCCAGTTCTCATTCATAGCCAATCCAGGTCAAATCCTCATGATGATGATGAATCCCCTGATGGAAATCCAATCATTTAAAGTAATGATAACCCAGAAAACCCAGTGCGTGCACCACACTGTCAGTATTGTTCCCAGGGCTACATGTTTAATCCAGTATGAGCCAGAAGGGGTAATTGACTCGTTATAGTCCCAGAATGTATAAGCATCCAATGCTTGGTACTGGGAATTTGCCAAAATTGAGCTGATTCTGAGGGGGATTCCAACACAATCCACAGATGAACAGCGAGTCGACACAAGTAAGAACACCATCGTCGTCACGTGGCCTATATAAGCCCTTTGACAGTGGTCGTTTGGAAGAGAAACCAACTGTCTCAATGTAAGAGCTGATGGAAATCACATTCTCAGCAGATCCGTCAAACACATGAAATGGATCAGACTCAGTCATGTGCCAGAATCTCTGTAATGAGCACGAACTCGAACGAGTCCTTCCCAAGGCGAGTAGAGGGGCCCAGTCGACAGCTAAACACGAGAGTGTCGTCGTGGTTGAGGATAATGGCCTTTAGGATCTTCGGATTGGGATCATCTGAGATGAAGCACATGATTCACATGATGACCATGATGGGAATGATGGATGGAATGACCAGGATGAACCCAGAATGTCCCATCATCTGTCCATGGAACCACATAGACGATGCGTCAGGACTGTAGTGCTCCCATGCCAAGGGTATATGTCGACCGTAAACCTCTTCGAAAGTTGCGGCGACCTCAATCCTGATCAGATCTTGTCTTGAATGGATGATGCCACAATTGGAGCTTCTTCTTGTGCTTGTAAGTCTTCCTTGGTGACACAATCCTTGATCAGCGAGAGCTCTTTGTCAATCTCAGGGTGTTTCTTCAGGAACTTGATGAAAGTGTCCGTATACCCATGGATAAAACTTGAAGCTGGCTCCCATTTGTCTTCTTCTGGACCGAATCCTTTCCATCTGCACAGAAAGTACCACTTGTTTCGAGCATTCTTCTTGTAATCAAGAATCTTCTCCAGCTCAAAACTGCTTGTGACGATCTTCCTGTCGCTCAGGTACTTCGAAGTCCAATAGAGAGGCTTGAACCTACCTTTGGGGCAGGGTACTTCGGCCTTCAAACGATCTCGATGTACTTCTTGATGCCTGCCTGGCTCAATCTCGATGTTGAATGTAGTCTCACTTAGTTGACTTTTGACTTGGAATGGGCCATCCCACAAAGGTAACAATTTGTTGTCGTCCTTCAGGGTGTCGTCTGACTTACGAAGCCAAACTTGCTGGCCTTTCTCGAAGGGTTTTCCTTGCGTTCTTGACTTATTTTTGAAATTCAACCAATCTGCTTGACTTTCCACTTTGGCTTGGATCCACTTGGACTCTAGATCCTTGATCCTCTCAAACCATTGCGAGGCGTCGTAGCACTGCCTTGGATGATACATCACTGGTCCTGGACCCATCTTCTCGCGACCAAAAACCAGTTCATTCGGACTCAATCCAGTGTAATTCTTGGTGCGATGGTATCTTCTCAAGACACAGTAAATTGTCTCCAACCAATTGTAGTCCTTTTCAGTCGCCGGGAATTTTCTCAGAATGGAGATAAGAATCCTTCCAGCGCGTTCAGCAGGGAGAGCTCGATGGTCGTAGACTCGGGCACGAAGATGGTGAACTCCCAATAGGGCACACATGTTCTCCCACCAAGTCCCAATGAACTCCCTCCCACTGTCCGTCAGAATTTCACTGGGAACATCCCAGTTACTCATCCACTGACTTGCAGTCCACTTGGCAGCCATTTCAGAGGTGAGATGCTTCGTGTTGCAAGGGAGGACTTGGATGTGGCCACTGTGGCGGTCTTGAATTAACAAGACCCCATCGATAGGCTTCCTCGTGTAGAGACATTCCTCTTGGATTTGTCCCAACTCGAAGACATCCGCCGTCACCTTGTCGAACAACCTCTCAGGAATTGGTAATCCCTTCAGTAGTCCTTCTGCCTTTTGATTCTTGGGGATGGTCGCCTGACATTGCTTGCATCCTTTGGCAACTCGTTCACAGGCACTCTTGAGGTCCCTGGTGTACACTCTGTGGCGTAGCTCCTGCTCCAGCACACGAGAATGTGTGTGGGCTGTCTCATTCCGATGCCAATGTTTGACATATTGGTCAATCAGACAATCAGGAACACAAATCCGTCCTTGCCAAAATAACTTGTCGCCTTGGATTTTGAAATCAGACGTCTCTTCAGAGTCGTAAGGCTTGTCCCCTTTCAACTTGTGGTATACAGACCCAAAGAACCTGTCATCCTTGTACATCTTCGTCCAATCCACATAGAGGAAGGAAGTTTCCTTATCCTTTTGTTGTGGAGGGAGCGTGGACTTCGCTTTGGATCTCGTTGTAGGAAACACATTCAGGAGTGGCAGCGACGACTCAGAGTCAGAGTTAACTCCTGCAGTCTGATCTGCCTTGGTAATCTCCTTGCATCTGACCAAATCCACCTTCATCCGATTTTTAATCGAACATTGGAGACAATGTTTTTTGATCAGTGCTTGTTCCTCCTTGTCGAACTCGATCACTTCAGCTTTATCCGTCGCTGTCCCATGAAAACTCACTTCAGAGTAAGCCTCTGAGGCAGGGTAGGCCCAGCGACTCAGGGCGTCCGCCACTGTATTGTAGCGACCCGGAATGTAAGTCACATGGAGGTCAAATCTGCTGAGAGTTTCATGCCAACGGCCTCTTCTCCCAGCTGGTCCACCAGGGGTATCCACATGTTCTGTCCTCCAGCTCTCCAGTGACTTGTGGTCAGTCAGTACCTCAACGCGATGGCCCAAGATCCAACCCTCATAACGCCGTAAGGCACAAAGGATTGCGTAGGCTTCTTGTTCCCTTGGACTCCAATTTCGCTGTCTTGTAGTAAGCTTGCGAGACCAGAAAGCCAGAGGATGATGGTGACCTTCGTCATCGACTTGTTCGATCGTAGCACCAATGGCGTAACGACTGGCGTCTGTACGAATATAAAAAGGTCTTCTATCCAACCACGGAGTCTTTAATGTAACCACATTTGCCAGTGCTTCCTTGAGAGCAGTAAAGGCTTCTTCACATTCTGGCGTCCACTTGAGCTTGACTTGAGATCCCTTCTTTCCTTCTATTTTGCCAACCTTGAGTAACTCTGTCAATGGACCAGAGAACTTGGCGTAGAGAGGAAGGAACTCGTGGTAGTAATTGCAGCAGCCTAAAAAGGCACGAAGCTGCGTGATGGTTTTAGGCCTTTCCCAGAGCTGCAGGGCAGCCATTTTTCCTGGGGCTGGTCTTCTTGTCCCATCTTCCAAGACAGAGCCACAAAATTCCACACTCTGGAGGAACATCTTGCCCTTCTTGGGTCCACACACGAGCTTCTCTTGTCGAAGGACTTCGAGAACTTTTCGAACTTGTTCTTCGTGCAACTTCAGGCACTCATCAAAGTTGTTTCCCAACGGCGTGGCAATCAGAAGGTCGTCAATGTAGATGCTGCAGAATTCTTGTAAATCCAGAGACTTGTGCTTCTGAAATAAAATAGTCTCCATCATCTTCTGGAACATCGACGGCGCATTCTTCAGACCCATCGGCAGTACAGGTTTGAGGTTTGAAGTTTGATTTTGCGGGTACTAGACGCCTTTCGGCCCCGGGGGGCCACCTGGTCGGGCCAGGTGATATCCTCCCCACCGGGTCCTAGTGGGGGGCCCTCCAAGACGCACCTCCTGCCTGGTGGCGGAGTCCCCCGGGTTCACAGAGCTCGGAGCCCCGTCCTTCCCCGGCGTCCCCGTTTCGCCACTCCCCGGTCAGTGCATCAATTCGCAGCCGTGGCTGCGGGCGCTTACCCACTGCGTCGCCCCCCTAATGCGTGGTTGCCCGGGGCGCCGGCGCCGCCGGGCCCGTGCTACTGGCTTGTCGCCAGTGGGACCCCCTTGGGCTGGCGCGGAGGCTGCCTAGCCTAGGGGTTGGGGCATGGCGCTGTGCGCCACTACTGCCTTGGCGGGCGCAGTGCCCCGTCTGTGTGTGCGCGGCGCTCGCGGCCGGTTCGGGGGGGTTCGGGCCGGCATCGGCGTCGTGTCTCTTTCGTTTCCCCCTCCCCGCCCCGCGTGTTCCGCGCTGCGTGTGGCGGGCCGTCCCGTCCGGGTGTCCCTTACCCTCGCTCGCTGGTACGCCATTCCATGCGGTCTGTGCGTTCCGCGCGCTCGGTCCGGTTGCCCTTCCGGTAGTCCCCGCGTGTCCCTTTCGTGTGTGTGCGCTCGCGCTCTCGCGGTGTCCGCTCCCCCCCCCGCTGGGTGGTGTGGCGCGCGCATCTCGCGTGGTCCCGGCACTGGGCGCTGGTAGGGCCGTTCCACGTGGTCCGTGCCCCTCCGCGTGTCCTGCCTCGGTCCCTCGCTCCGTCTGCCGTGCTTGGGGGGGGGGCGGTCCGGTCCCGGTTCCCCCCTACTTGGCTTGGGGTTATGGGGGCGGCGGTAGGGCGTCCCCGGGGGGGTGCCTTCGACCGTTGCGTGGGGCGTCTGGGGTCTTGCGCTCCTCCTCCCCCGACTGCCCGTCCACTGGGTGGGCTGTCGGGGTCCGCGTTGTGGGCGCGGGCGTGCGGGTGTGGGGGCCCTGCTCTGTCCCCGTGGGGGCTGCGCGCCGCGGGGCGGGTCCATGGCGTTCTTATGCTGGGGGGCGGGCTGGGGGGGGGGGGGGCGTGCGCCGTTTCCTCCGGCTGTGCGGCCGGGGCGGGGCCCGTAGGGCGGGGGGTCGCTCTGCCTCGTTTCGTCCCTCTGCCTTCCCTGGGCAGGCAACAAAGCGGGCGTCACTGGTGTTGTGCTGTCCATGGGGGGCGTGGCCCCCCATACCACTCCAGTTCGTGCTCACCCGGCTGCTCTGGGTACGATCTGTGCGGCGTCCCGGTGCGCAGGCGTGGGCCCGCTTGTTCTTCGCGGCCCCCATGTGAGCCGGCGGCTGGGGCGGGGGGGCGGGTCACACTCCGGCTCCCCTCTCGGGCGGGGGGGGCCCATCCCCCCTGCCTCGGGGGGTGGGGGCCGGCGCCCCCGCGGCTGGCGGGCTGGTGGGGGGCCGGGGGGGGGGGGTGTCGCGCCGCGGCCTCCCTGCTCTCGCTCCGGGCGGCGGCCTGCGGTACTTCTTTCTGGCCCTCTCCGTGTGGCCGGCGAGCTCCCTTCCGGCGCGCGCGTGCGGTCGGGGCCGAAGTGCCGCCCCGGGGTGGGGGGGGGTGAGGGGCGGCCCGTGGACCGCCCCCCCGGGGGCCCCAGCTGACCTGAACCCCCCCTCTGTCACCTCTGAGTGGGCTGTGGTTACGGGAGGGTCATGTGGGGCGCGGCCTCCGTCCCGTTCCGTTGTGCGCGTTGCTCCTGCACGCCGGTGTGGGTTCGCGGGAGCAGGTCCAGCCGCCGTTGCCCTTACCGCGTCGCCGTTCCTCCTGAGGGGGGGGGTGCCCCCCCGGCCCTGGGGGGGCGGAGGGCCGCGCCCGTGGCTCCCCAGCTGAGGTGGGTGCGGGGGGGGGGGGTGGGGGGGCCGCCCCCCCGCCCGCTCTCGGGCCTGTGTGGGAGGGGGGGGGGGAGGGGGGGCGCACGATGGATGTGTGCTGGGGTTGCGTGGCTGAAACCCAAAGGCTTTGCAAAACCCTGGGTGCACGGGCTGCCACTGGGTATGGGTTGGTGGTCCAGGGGGATTATGGCTGCGATCAAAAAAAAAAAGGCTAGGGTGGGGGCCAGTGAGTGTGTTCCCCAGGGTCAATTAAGAGTAAGGAAGAAGCATGGGTATCTCACAGGGCTAGCATGGGTCAGGGGGGCCAGAGTGGCAATCCAGAGTCTCCTGTCTTATCCAGGGTGGGTGGTGTGGGAGTGTGTGCCATAATAGCTGAGTGAGGCGGCTGTGGAGGGGGGGGTTTTGGCTTGACGCCATGGTGTGATGATCTCGTCTGCCGCTGGCGGCGCCTATTGGCCGATCGCCATTCGCCGCCCCTCCCTTGGACCCTTTCCCTCCATAGGCGGTGGTGCCCATCAGCTTCTCACCACCCTTTGACCTTCCTCTTCCTCCTTGCCCTAACCTTCCCTCTCCCCTCCCCTTTCCCTTCCCTTGGCCTTTCCCTCTGTAGGCCACCGTGCCCATCGGCCTCACCACACTCCTTCCCTTCCCTTTCCCTTGGTCGGTTGTGCCAACGGACCAAGGGGGGGGGGGGGGGGGAGTGGGGGGGGCCCTTTGGTCCCCTGGCGATGCCTCCTGTCGGCCGGGGGGGGGGGGGGCGGCATGGCAGTCCTGGCCCCGGGGGCCAGCCATCGGCCGGGGGGTCGCGCCCTTCCCCCGCCCCCCTCTACCGAGAGCCGGATTCTCGCGCAGGCCCTCGCTGGGGCCCCTCATCCCCCGGCCGTTGTCGCGCGGCGCCGGCCGGTCGGGGGTGGCCGTGAGGGTTAGCGGTCAGTGGTTAGCGGGCTGCGGGGCAGCAGGTTCCCCCCCGCGCTCGTTGTCTCCGCACTCCCTCCCGCGGGAGGTGGCGCGCCCTCCTGCGTCGTGCCGTACCGTGGGGGGGGCGTGGGCCGGGGGGCCCAGCCCCCCCCCCCCAGCTCTCCCGTACCCGCCGTCTGGGCCTTCACCTGCGCCGCCGCTTGTGTGGGGGCTGGGGCTGCGGCGGCGGCGGGTTGTGCCGGCGGTAGCGCCAGTGGGCGAGGGCGCTGCGCAAAGCCCGGGGGAGCCAGTTGTTGGCGTCCGCATCCGTGATGCGGAGCACCGCTCCCCCATCCAGGAAGGCCGGCCACGTCGGCTCGCTGTCAGGCCACGCCGCCCGGATCATTGACCTGAGGACCCTCTCATGGTCCTCTGGGGCTGCCAACCCCCCCGGGGGTACCTCTCGGTTTCCTCCGTCCCTCCAGAGGAGCACGGCATCGAAGGGCCGGTTCCTCGACCTCCTGGAGGTCCCCTGGTTGGCCCAGCACAACCACCCGTACACCTCCCCCACCAGGGGGAGGGTCTCCTCCCCCAGAGGGTCCGGGACCGCGCCCCAGTCCCGGTCCCATGGCCGGCCCTCCTCCGCCCCCCGTGCCGGCCCCCCTCGCTGCCCCTGCGCCTGCGGCGCCGATGCCGCGCCCCGTCCCCCCTCCGCCGAGGCCATCCGCGCCGGCTCCGCCCTTGGCGCAGGGGGGGCTTGATGGTGCTGGTGTCGTGGGGGTTGGGGGGGAACGATCTCGCCCGCGTCAGGGTCGATGTTGTAGAGGTGGTGGTGGTGGTGGTGGTGGTGGTGGTGGTGGGTGTGGTGTGCCGGCATCTGTTGGATGCCGGGGGGGATGCACCTCATCGGCTGCACGTCCGGCTGCGGGGGCGCCCCGCCCTCTGCCCCCCTCCCTTCGCCCCGTCCTCCCCCCTGGGATCCCATGCCCCGTCCCGCCTGTCCCTTGGGGCCCGCGGCGCCCTTGCCCTTGCCCTTGGGCCCCTTTCCAGCCCCCTGCCCGTGTCGCGGGTCCCGCCTCCCGTCCCCCACGCCCTGGCCCGCTCGCTCTCCCACCTCCCCTCGCCCTGCCCCCTGCACCTGAGCTCCCTGCCCGCGCCCCTGCGCGCCCTTCCCGTGCCCTGGCCCCTTCCCGGCCCCCTGCTCCCCCCCGCTGCTGCGCCCTTCCTGGACCACTCGCCGGGCGTCCTGCTGCCTTTGCAGCTGCGGCAGCGTGACGCCCGGCGGTGAGCGCTCGCGCGTCGGGGGGCGGACGTGCCGCTCCCGCCCCAGGGGGAAGGGCTTTGGGGGGGAACGGCTTGGGGGGGCTGGTGTGGGTGTGGGTGGGGTTGGCGTGAACGCGGTACTTCGCGCTCTCCCTGCCCACTGCTGCTGCTGCGGCGGCCGCCGGCGAGGCGTCCGCGGCCCGTGCGGGGTTCTTCCCCCGCTTGCGCGGCGTGCTGGGGGCCGCGGCGTGGCCGGCCGAGGCGGTGTCCCGGCCCCCCGGGGTCGCGGCCGCAGCCCCTCGCGCGCCCTCCTCGCTCTCCTTCGCTGCCGTGGCGGCCGCCGACGAGGCGCCCGTGGCCGCGGTCGCTACCCCTCGCACGCCCTCCTCGTTCTCCTCTGCTGCCGCGGCGGCCGCCACTGTATTGTAGCGACCCGGAATGTAAGTCACATGGAGGTCAAATCTGCTGAGAGTTTCATGCCAACGGCCTCTTCTCCCAGCTGGTCCACCAGGGGTATCCACATGTTCTGTCCTCCAGCTCTCCAGTGACTTGTGGTCAGTCAGTACCTCAACGCGATGGCCCAAGATCCAACCCTCATAACGCCGTAAGGCACAAAGGATTGCGTAGGCTTCTTGTTCCCTTGGACTCCAATTTCGCTGTCTTGTAGTAAGCTTGCGAGACCAGAAAGCCAGAGGATGATGGTGACGTTCGTCATCGACTTGTTCGATCGTAGTACCAATGGCGTAACGACTGGCGTCTGTACGAATATAAAAAGGTCTTCCATCCAACCACGGAGTCTTTAATGTAACCACATTTGCCAGTGCTTCCTTCAGACCAGTAAAGGCTTCTTCACATTCTGGCGTCCACTTGAGCTTGACTTGAGATCCCTTCTTTCCTTCTATTTTGCCAACCTTGAGTAACTCTGTCAATGGACCAGAGAACTTGGCGTAGAGAGGAAGGAACTCGTGGTAGTAATTGCAGCAGCCTAAAAAGGCACGAAGCTGCGTGATGGTTTTAGGCCTTTCCCAGAGCTGCAGGGCAGCCATTTTTCCTGGGGCTGGTCTTCTTGTCCCATCTTCCAAGACAGAGCCACAAAATTCCACACTCTGGAGGAACATCTTGCCCTTCTTGGGTCCACACACGAGCTTCTCTTGTCGAAGGACTTCGAGAACTTTTCGAACTTGTTCTTCGTGCAACTTCAGGCACTCATCAAAGTTGTTTCCCAACGGCGTGGCAATCAGAAGGTCGTCAATGTAGATGCTGCAGAATTCTTGTAAATCCAGAGACTTGTGCTTCTGAAATAAAATAGTCTCCATCATCTTCTGGAACATCGACGGCGCATTCTTCAGACCCATCGGCAGTACAGTCCACTGGACCGTGCCACAGGGCGTGCACATTGCCGTCAAATGCCTATCCTCCTTTCGAAGGGGCATCTGATGAAAGCCATGGCGCAAATCCAACACAGTAAAGAGCTTTCCTTTGGCTCTCGCGGCGATCTCCTTCTCAATTAAAGGAAGAGGATGCGCGTCTGGTACTGTGGCGGCATTCAGGGCTCTGTAATCCACCACTAGACGCCAAGCATCTATGCTGGATTGGTCAGCAGGTGGGGGTTTTGGCACAGTAAATGGTGCTGAACACCACTCAGAACTCATGCAGCCCTCCAACCAACCGAACTCATAGAGATTGCGCTCAATGATCTTTTGCAGGGCATCTGCTTTGGTGCCGTGGAGATAGAATGGACGTTGTTTGTGAACCTTGGAGCCTTCGATTATCTCAATCCTGGCTTCCCCATTTTCACATCGAATTGGGGGTTTTTCCACAACTTCCCACTCAGCACGTCATCTTGATAATCTTCGAACACTGCGTCCCTTCTTGCAGATATCTTGTCTCCGTCGACCTGATTCCCACATTTAATCACCGACATTATGTCCACCAATTTGCGAATTGTTGGTCGTGGTCTCATGTTCTTGGCCACTTCATTCCAAACTTCTTCGTCGCATTGTTGGCGGATGAAGCTCACCTGAGCTCGCTCCTCCGTGGGATCCCACCAATGAAAGGGGTCCACGAATGTCTTGAAGGGATGGTCGGACAAATTCAGCTTCATTCCTGTCAATTCAGGCGAGGCTCTTGGAGATTTGTCATCATTCTTGCTTGAAATCTTGACTTTTTTGGCTTGATTCTTGTCTGATGGGGACGAATTGTAATGGATGGAGGCGTTCTCTTGAGGGTCGCCGATTGTCCTTCCCTCCTTCCGCGACGATACGTCGGGATTCTGCTCTCGATCGTCTTCATCCACCTCAATTTCGTCGATTCTTGAGGAATTTGAGATGACCTCTTCTGTTCCCATTTCACTGCCATCTTGCCAATAATCTCCCAGATTCCCGTCAACTAAGCACGCCAACGTGCTCCACGAACGCTGTGGCAAAGGCTTGCCATTGTCTTCGCAATACAGCTTCACTCCCTTGTGAGGTAGCTCGACAATGTCGATTGAAATGTCCATAATGTCCTTGAACCACTCTTGTCTTGGCCAATTGGGGACAATTAAAATCGCCTTCGCGCCGGATTGCTTCAGCTTCTGCACTACACGAGGAAAAACGTCGAAGGGCGGATCGATCCAGAGAGGTTCAGACCAGTCCTCACTCCAGGCATCGTCGTAGAACTTCGGAAATCTTTTATTCTTTTTGTTTGCAAAGGCATCAACTTCAGGACGAAAATTGTGGTTCTTTTCGAAATAATCCACCAGAATGTCCCGCCATTTGTCGACTACACGATAGCAAACTGACTTCCACTTCTTGCTGTTCAACGAATCCACCTTTCCTTCGTCGAAATCTTCTTGATTCCTTGTCCATTCCTGCCCATCTTGCTGAAAATGCAGCTTATTTCTCTCCTTGAATTGGTGCATACTCTTGGTATATGGGTGCAGATAATACAGTTCGGACGGGTCGTTGGTCGACGGATCTTGGAGGAAGCATGTCCTGTGTCCCATGGGCGACACACGGTGAGCGTGAAGCCATGGTTGACCCAAGAATAAATCATACTTTATGCTGGCTTCATAGAATTTTCCAGCAAACCACTCCTCAGTGACCGTCTCTTCCACACTCCAGACTGATTGTTTCACCAATCTGAACGCCAATTCTGCTTCTCTGTCGCCACCGTCAAGGCGATGTCCGCTGACTCCCTCCAGCTGCACAGGGGTGGAGGACATCTTCGTCTCATCCTCCTGCAGAAAGCCTTTCCTCACCAGATTGACCTCTGAACCATTGTCAATCAGACATCTGGCAAGTTTAACCTTACCATCCGTCGATCTGACCTGGATCCAGCAGACAAACTGGCGCTGCTTGCCTCGCCGGACAGCGCTGAGGACCCAGGCAGGGTACAGGAGTCCGGAGGAGCGCGCCAGCCGGTCCCAGCAGCGTCCATCCACCGCCCCAACTACCCTGATGGGTTTTGTCTCCTGCCACTCAACCCCAGTGTTGGGATTTGGGTCAAGTTGGCTTCCCTATTGCCATTCTTCTTCTTCGTTCTGCTGTACGTCCTGTACTTGTCCTTCGTCAACCCATTCTTCTCCTGCTTCGACAGCATTCACTCCTTTTCCACGTCCACGACCACCAAATGACTTTCCACCACCACCTTTCTTACCTCCTTGGCCTTTGTTGTTGGAGGTGTTGGAATTGGGGTTGGATTCGTTGGATCTGCCCTTGCCTCGACCTCCAGTACCCTTGTTGTTGCCGAAGGTCTTGTTCGCTGGCGTCTCCGCGTACAGGGGGTTGCCATTCACCTTGGAATCATCTTGATTCCCGGACTTTCCTTGGCCTTTGCCACCTTTTTCACCAGATTTTCCACCAGATTTTCCACCAGCATCGGTCCATCTTGAGCCACTTGGATCTCCGCCTTGCTGCGAGTAATCTTTTGGTGTCCAGTCTCTATTCTTTCCTTTGGACTGCCCTTTACCCTTTCCCCTTCCATGCTGGTCAGCATCTCGTGCTCCATCCTGCTGGGGATTTTTGGGAGAATTTCCCTTTCCATCCATTTTGGACTGAATTGTTTTGAGATCTGAGGGCGTCCACCTGTGATCTGCGGTCGTGTGAGTCGCCGCTCGACCTTCTTTTCCAAGGGCAATGCACACAGAGCATCCCTTCTCACCAACGGCGTTGACCTTGCCTCCGAAGCCATGTGCATCCTGGGACTTCTGGCGCTCTAAGTTTGCATACTTTTCAAGTTGGTCCCAGATCTGCTCGACTCCATACGAGAAGGTCCACAGTCGTACCTTCAAAACTGTTCCCTTATACTTCATATTTCCATCCACCATGCTGCAGAAAAACTCCGACTGTTCAGAATCGTGGAAACCAACTCTCCATCTGCCCTCACGAATAGTGATATCCTTCAATCCAGTAGCACTGATAGAGTGTAGCAACTCACGAACTGCCATTTTTCCCATAGTTTCTGGCAATCCTCGGACTTCAACCCAGTTGCCCAGAACTTTTTGGTCCGCCTGAGAGTCCCTGATCTTCTGCTTGGTCTCTGGCGTGAGCTTGCTCAGGAGGATCTTCTTCATTTCGCCTTCAGAAAGTCCTTCTCCAGAGTTCTCCGCCTCTTGCACCAAAAACTCCCAATCTTGAAGCATTTTCGGCGGGGGTGATGTCCGTGCGTCCACAGAAAAATTGGAAAAATTGAAAATCCTTCAACCCATCACCCCAACCTCTCCAAGTACTACATGAAGTCTATTCCAAACTTCGATTCCATTGGAGTTGCGTAAATGGTCTTGGAATCCTTGCTCACCCCACGGGGAGCGTCCGCGGACACAATCTGGCGTCTATGGACAAAGAGATGGTATATGTAAAATAAATATGCAAAATAAATGCGTTGACATGTACAATGTATATGTATCACCTCTAAACTATAAAATAGCTTAGAAAAAGGGGCGAAATGAAGGCGACGGCGTCGCCGCCATCAGAAAATCTGACGGCTACGAGGCGTCGCCATCAGGATCTCCACTGAGATCCTGCCCAAACTGGGCCAACCAGTGGTTTCTGGGCGAAAAACAACAAAATAAAGTGATTTTTGAGTCAAAAACACTCATTTTGCGCGTCTCCCCCCAACGCGTCGCGTAGCCGACACGACGCGTTTCTGCGCCAATTCAACCTACATATGAAAAGGCCCACTGTTGGGCTACGCCATAGGCGTCTGGGCGATTCCTGGAGTCGCCTCAGCATTTTTTGAAAAATGTGTGAACGCGCCACTTTTCGCAAAAATGGACCTTCGCGGAACGCCGCGAAAAAGGTCACGCTACAATCTTTTAGTTCTAAAAACGATAAAACGATAATAAAATTGCCTAAAATCTTTAGAAATCGAGAGTTAAATTCTCGATCTGGAGCTGCGTCGCGCAGGCGACGACTGTCGTCGCCAGTCCAGAAAAGACGTAAAATGACGATTTCTGGGGTATTTTACAGAAATCCCACAGAAATCAAGATGCCGTAGCATCAGCAGGAAAATTCCTGATCTGGCCTGGCGAAGAGCGCCACAGGCTGGGCAGCGGGTATGGGTGAAGCACCCCATACCGCTTCACCCCCCTCCTTAGAAGCCTTGCCTATATCCAAAGGAAGGCAAGGCCAAGGAGGCGCTCTGACCCCTGCAGTGCCCTGGTTTCACAACTGATTCAGCAGAACAGTGGGGGGGGGGGGGGGGCCTTCGTGAGTAATTTACATGGGGGGGAGCACCACCCACATGTAAAAAAAAATTAAATTTTTTTTTCTTTTTTTTTTTTGATCTTGAAATATTCATAGGGCAATTGCCCCTCAGGCGACCACACTGGTCCCTGGCACTCCTCGTAGCCTCTGGTGACCAAACCAGGGGCGCTGCAGGGCCTTCCGCCCTGACTGATGGCGCTTAGGCGCACATACTGGCCCTTTTTCTCCATGGGCATGGAAATCAATAATTCAATAAATTCGGAAAATTCGGAAAAAATTATTTAGGGTCAAACCCAAGGCAAGGCCTTCCACCGCGCCTGAATTTAGGGCCATTTCCTGCCCAAGGCGACGAATTCCTCGTGCCTTTTAGGGTCGATTCCCAACCCAAGGTGACGAATGAACGCACCTGATTTGGGGGATTTAGGGTCATTTCCTACCCAAGGCGCCCCACGCCTATTTAGGAAGGGACCTCCCGGAGGGTCAACCAACCCAAGGCGACGAATTAACGCGCCTGATTTGGTTACTGGTGGACGCGGGGCGCTCTCCGCGCGACCTGCTGTCGTTGCTCTTGGGATTTGCCATCCACACCACTTGTCAAGCTGCTGCAGGGTCCAGATTTCCTGAAGACCTCTGCTGGGATCGTCGTCGTCGTCGCAGGAGCTCCTGGAGCTGATCTCAGGGCTGTCGTCGTCGCTGCTGTTGCCTTGGGGGCCAGTCTTGGCCCAGGCGTCCCTTCTTGCACTGTATTTCCACCAGTGCAATACCTTAGGCTGCAGTCTGTTGCGCTGCGGGAGTTGTCGAAAACCAGGCAGCAGATCGGACCTCGACGTTGTGGGAGCTCATCGATAGGTCCGCCAGTGAACCACGCGGACAGCGGCAAGACCATTTTGAAGCATTTTCGGCGGGCTGATGTCCGTGCGTCCACAGAAAAATTGGAAAAATTGAAAATCCTTCAACCCATCACCCCAACCTCTCCAAGTACTACATGAAGTCTATTCCAAACTTCGATTCCATTGGAGTTGCGTAAATGGTCTTGGAATCCTTGCTCACCCCACGGGGAGCGTCCGCGGACACAATCTGGCGTCTCTGGACAAAGAGATGGTATATGTAAAATAAATATGCAAAATAAATGCATTGACATGTACAATGTATATGTATCACCTCTAAACTATAAAATAGCTTAGAAAAAGGGGCGAAATGAAGGCGACGGCGTCGCCGCCATCAGAAAATCTGACGGCTACGAGGCGTCGCCATCAGGATCTCCACTGAGATCCTGCCCAAACTGGGCCAACCAGTGGTTTCTGGGCGAAAAACAACAAAATAAAGTGATTTTTGAGTCAAAAACACTCATTTTGCGCGTCTCCCCCCAACGCGTCGCGTAGCCGACACGACGCGTTTCTGCGCCAATTCAACCTACATATGAAAAGGCCCACTGTTGGGCTACGCCATAGGCGTCTGGGCGATTCCTGGAGTCGCCTCAGCATTTTTTGAAAAATGTGTGAACGCGCCACTTTTCGCAAAAATGGACCTTCGCGGAACGCCGCGAAAAAGGTCACGCTACAATCTTTTAGTTCTAAAAACGATAAAACAATAATAAAATTGCCTAAAATCTTTAGAAATCGAGAGTTAAATTCTCGATCTGGAGCTGCGTCGCGCAGGCGACGACTGTCGTCGCCAGTCCAGAAAAGACGTAAAATGACGATTTCTGGGGTATTTTACAGAAATCCCACAGAAATCAAGATGCCGTAGCATCAGCAGGAAAATTCCTGATCTGGCCTGGCGAAGAGCGCCACAGGCTGGGCAGCGGGTATGGGTGAAGCACCCCATACCGCTTCAATCTTGCCTTGCAATTTGAATTTCTTCCAGAAACAATTTCTTGATCGCCCTGAAGTTCTCCAGACGGTTTCTGTAATGATCTTCAGGAAGTCGAGAGCCTTTCTTCTTGAGACTGCCATACAACTCCTCATAAGTCAGGGGATTTCCTTGATTTTGCCTTTCCACATAAAGGTTATAAGTACTCTCCCTGAGTTTGCCCGTCAAGCAGTCCATCAGCCCAAGGATCCAGAGCTCCTTGTCCAGTTTCTCCGTCTGCAGCCACACCATGAACTGTCGTTCGAACGAAGCCCAGTAATTGGGGTGCCCAGAGAACTTAGGCTGCTTCATTACTGAACCCCTCAGCCTCATGTGCAACGGATTCAGCAGGTGGTTCAGGTTGAAATTTGTGGCTGTGCCGACCGGATTGACGAACACTGGGTTGACAGCGGCGCCTCCCATTTCCTGTGCCTGCGCAATTGCGGCCGCCAGCAACGCCTGGTCCACAGTAGGCTGCACAAACGGCGTTGGTTGAGCTTGATGCAGCCTCATCTCCTTCAATTTCTTCTGCTTTTCTTTGATTTTGGCCTCGTTTTCTTTCTGCTGCCGGTCCTTCTTCTTCAAAGCCATTGATCGCTCCTTCACGGTGGTCCTTGCTTCTCCATCAATATCTCCGACAGTACCAACAGACAGTACAGACCTCTCCGACGAAGATTCTCCTCCTTCGGTACCCAGATTGAACCCAATAGGACTTCCAAATCCAGTAGGGGGGATACCAGAATTTCCAGTAAAAGCTGGATGGTGGCCAGTAAAAGCTGGGGGTGCTGGAGAATGTGGAACGACGTAAGGCGTGGATGTGGGTGCAGCTGAGGAGGTAGGTGCTGGGTGGCTTGCCATCGTAGGCGCTGGTCCAGTGAGCCCAGTAGTGCTCAGATTTTGTACCAGATCTGTAAGCTTCTCCAGCTTCTGCTCCATCTCCTTCCACTTGCTGTCATCGTCCCTCTTTTTCTCCTTGGCGGCCTTCTTCAGCTGCTTCACCCTGGTTTCCAGCGACGAAATCTGTCTTCGACAGGAGCAGTCCTTGGCGCATTCGCCACAGGAAGGGCATCTCGTCCCTTTTCCTTTGCTTCTCACCTCGTCGACCCAAGTGTCAACACTGGAGGTGGAGCTGGGAAGCTTGGACAGTTGCTCCCTGGAGAGGTGGGAATGTGTCGAATCACACCTCATTTCGTCGACCTCGTCGTCGTTCCGACCCCAGGCGCCCGACGGACCAGCGTGCGGATGCACATTCTGGCGTCTCTCCTCGGCAATGATGGCCATCTGCACCATCACGGCGGCCTGGTGGTCGAACTGGTCCATCAGCTCTTCCCAGTCCTCTTGCTCCTGCAATTGGGCGTCGAATCGCAACCGGCCGCTGTCCCTGATGAACTGGCACGACGCCCTGAACCAGTCCCTCAGGCGGCCACGGTAGCTCGCCTCAGCCAGAAGCCATTTCTGGCGCTGCAGAAATTCTTGGTTCCAGATATCCTGGAATTGGTGTTCCCAGTAGTCACCAGAAATCTCATCCATTCCAGTATTGGATGGCTCTCCTTCGCTGCTGCTGTCTTCTAGATCAGGCAAAGCTTGAGAGCTGGAACCAGATTCGCTTGAGGAGGGAGATTCTCGACCGGGTTTAAGGTTGGGTGGGGCGTTCATGCAACACTCAGCACAAGTGTGAACACCAGGCCAATGCCTATGGCCACAGTAAGGGCACTCTGATTGTTGATCTTCGGTTCGCTGGGGAGATGCTACGAATGTAACCTCAGGGGGAACACACAGTGACCCAGAACGAGTAATACCCCCGCTAAAGTCCGACGATCTCAGAGTATCAGTGGAGATTCCAGAAGCAGAGTCATGATTTCCTCTGCTACCATGTAACCGCTGCATAGTGGTTGATCTTTGTTGTGACTACGAAGCCTGTAGCCTTGATGCCCCAGGGGTCGTAACGCCCGACACTGCCCCTGATATCTCCGAACCCACATAACCCTCTTCGGACCCATATCCAGCCTCTGGGAGCGACATATGCGAAGCACTTGTAAGTCCAGTGAACTCCATGGTGGAATATGAAAGGTACGAAAACCCGGTCTACAAAAATGGAGCAGACATAGAATCTCAATGCGCATTCATCGCACATAATGACACAACGTGAAATCATTCGAAATAATTTAAATAAATCCGATTGGGAAATCACGAAAGACAAATGCGTCTCGACGCGCGCTCACAGGCGACATCTGGCGGCGAACGGAAAACATGAAACAGAACGGAAAATTTACTGCACTAATGTACATCTGAGAATCATTGAAATTCTGATCACATCAGTGTATAATTGAGTGCTGTCACTGCTGCCGTTACAGCTGGACACGTGGGGGCCGAGCGAAGGAGCCATGCAAAACAAAAAAAACGGCTGCAGACAAAAAGGCTCGGCTGCTTTGGAGCGTCCGGCCCCAACGGGTGCCACAAATGCTGCCCACAGGCCGGGGCCCTTCAGGCAAGTCTGGACAAGAGGAGGAAAAGGTGGTCTAATGCGCAACACAACAACAACACCGCTGATCAAATCAGTTAAGATTGTGCGGCCTATTTGATCAAAAGCAATGGCACACACAGAAAAAAGGCGCACCCCCCCCCCCCCCTTCATGCAAGAGACTCTCCCACACCGGGGGGCAGTTGCCCAATGACGGTCTTTCCGGGGTGGGGAGTCGGGGGAGAAGGAGTCCGTATCCCCAACTCGAGGGGCAAGGCCGTGAGTAACAGATGGGCGACACAAGCAAACGTTACCTAGCAAGATATTGAAAGTGCATTCTTTCTTTTTTTTAACTCGTGACCGAAGTTCCATTAAGTGTCCATTGAGAGTACACATAGCAGGTCATGGGTTAGTGACAGGGCCAGCTTGGGTTATGGGTATGGTATGACGTACCCTCATCAAGAAGGCTGCGGCGGGCTGGCGGGATTGAGGTGCAATCATCATTAAAGCGCATCAGTTTGATTGTCTTTCCAAAAATGCTATGCACACCCGGGACGAAAAACAATGAATTCATCCATCACTATCAAGCCATTGGAGTACAAAGACACTGCCCTGCGAGTTGTGGCTGCTGTATGTTGAAGTGAAGTGACGGTGAGGGTCTTTTCGCAGAGGGTGCGCACAGCGCAAATCATTAGGGTGTTTAGCCCGGAAACACCCCTGAAAACCATCCTCCTACAGAAATGTGCATGATGAATTCAAAACAGCATGGAGTGCAGAATTCAGGACCCTGGGACCTGTGGCTACCGGTGGTGGAAAACAGCTGACGTTCCCCACAACGCGTACACAGCGCACGGTGCGCCCGTGGTCTCTCATGGGGGGGGCGGGGTTGCAAGGGCAAATGAAGCACGGGGTAATAAGCTTCCGCAAACCCTGGCCTCACAGGCATATTGTCATCGCCAACCTTGTCAGTATCGTTGTTGCCCTGAGTTTGCCGCTCAAGAGCGACTATCGACTGCTCTCTGGCCTGACAGGTTTTAGAATCAGGCCGTTGTAAACACAAAGTGTGGCCATACCGTGACAATGATGTGCGGCTGTATGATGCGGGGGGCAACAGGGAGGCCTTCTTTGGTGTGCCATTCCAAGGCCATTGTTGTGCCCTTTGAGAACCAAGCTAGCATAGGCCTGTGTCCTCCCCGATATGATATGCCTGTGTCCAAGGTAGATCAGCCTCCGCGCCACTTGCTCCAAGGTTATGGCCCTCGGGCCATATCACCTTCCATCCTTCTCTCTCATATTCATCGATTACCTGCTGGTGTGCACCATGCAGGTCTTTCTTGCGCCTCTTGGGGCGGGGCTTGTGCGATTATGGGGGGGAGTGTGTCACGTGCTGATTGAGCCTTGGATGTTGGATTGTGCCTATGTCTTTCAGAGATGTAATGGCCATGTGAAGGGCCCGGATTTCACGCTGTGGGACGGTGGGGGATGGGTGCTCATACCACCGCGCGAGTATGCACAGCCACCGTGGGGAGCTGGGATGTATCGTGTTCATCACTCAACCGCAATTCTGATTGAGACCCCTCCCACCATGGGCTTATCCTTGGAATCTGTGTCGACGTTGTTTGCCGATGGCTTTCTTGTGGCCAATTTTATCATTACTCTTATTTCCAATACAGGGGGTGGTAATAGTTCGTAAGTGTAAAGGTTCGTTTTGTAGCAGTTCGTATGGGTGGTGTTCCGAATTGCTGCATGTAGAAACTGCCCGCTGTTACGAACCGCTGCAGCAACGAACTAAAACCGCACAGATGTGTTCCGGTATTGGTCAAATCCGGGAAACGAGAACAGAGGCTTTTGTATCGCGCTCTGTTGAGTTTCTGTGGTCATAATAGTAGTAATAATGATGATAGTAACAATAATGATCAATAACATTCACAATTTTTCTGTCTTCAGTCATGCAGCGCTTCCTCACAAAGGGAGGCCAGTCCATGAACGACGCTCTGGCTGCAGTGGTGTCGCAGTCCCAGAGCAAGAAGGCTCCACCAGTTCTAAGGCCCGTCAATACAAGAGCTCAACGCCGAGGACTTGGCTAGAGTGGACGCCGTCGCAAAAGTCCCTTTGTGTGCAACTGTTCCTGGAAGGTAACTACAACCACGTTGTGCTGCGTTACGGGTGTCAAGCGCCGCCCCTTAACACGCTTTGCACCTGGGCTGGCAAGGTGCAAGAGGGTGAGCCACTGGAAGGGTACGGCACCAACTCAGTTCTTGGCCGCACAGAGGAGGAGACCATTCTGAAGTTCATCAAAGAGTTGAAGTATGAGGCTGCCGTGATTGACCTGGACACCATTGCGGCACTTGGAAGAACAGTCGCTGAGAGGTCTCGTGGGCCTGGTCTTGCTCCTGTTTTGGACCGCCAATGGGCTGCAAACTTTCGTCGCAGGCACAAGATGGGTTGTCTCAAGAAGATCACGACTGAGCGGCTGCCTTCTACAGTGTCTGACTTAGCGCTCGACAACAAATGGAGACGTGAATTCTTGGACCTCGTTGAGCAGCCTCCAAAGTATGGTGTGCGTATCCCTGAAGGTGAACCCCAGTCGCTGCCGCTGTGGGCGCAGTTGGGCCTGGACGAGACGCCCCTCCAGTACGCGCCCAAGTTGCGCGGGGGGTATGCAGCCGGAGAAAAACAGGTCAGAAACTACACCAGCGCTGACAAGCGACAGGCCGAGGCCACGCCTGTGGTCAACCGTGAAGGCACCGTAAAGGTACTACAAACGTTGCACAGAGGAAAGACAGGGCGCTGCCATGCACGTCTCGACCTGCCTCAGGGCCTGCCATCCTACATGCACGAAGACCACCCGGAGAAGAAGTGTCAGACTGGCGACACGTTCAAACGCCTGATGATCAAGGTCGACACTGAAGTTGCGGAGGACAGATGCGAACATGGCGTGGCGCAGAATTACCCATGTGTCGTCATCATGGACTGGTTTGGAAGCCATCTCGACGATGACGAGTTGAAGCGCGTCGACGACGCTGAAATAAGGCTGGCGAACTTATACTATTTTGTGGCGCGGCCACATATGTATGTTTTCTTTGGCCGCGCTCGTCGCAGCCATGTCAGCAATGTTGGCGATCAGGTCATCAACCCAGGCATGACAGCATGGTTGCGCGACAGACTGAAGCGTCGCCACATTGACCATTGCCTGAAGATCCACGATGGACTGCTGCCAAAGCACTCCAAGCTGGATAGCAGCGAGCGTACGATGAAGGCGCCCCTTGTAACTTGGCTTGCTGAATGGGCTGCATCTCCTTTGACAACCACACACATCCTCAGCAGCTGGAACATGGTGTTTACAGAGGTGCCAGTGACAGAATCTGTAGATGATGTGGACCTCCCCTGCCCTTCAGCAGCCATCCCCATGCCTGCACCTTTGCTGTCTGTTGTTCCTGGTCATGTTTCAGATTCAGAGGAAGCCCCAGAGGCACAGGCAGAGGCAGATGAAGCCTCTGGGGCAGAGGTGGAGGACAACATTGACATCTTGTCAGTCCCAGGCACACCACCTGTACAAAGAGCAGCAAAGAGGAGGGCTGAGACCCGGTTGGACAGACTTGCCAAAAGGTTTCGTGCTGCACCACGTGATGTACATGCTCAGCGTGTGGCCAGGGAGAACAGGCAAAGGGCAAGGGAGGCGCGGGAGGCAGTGCAGACTTCGGATGATGAAGGCACTCCGAGCTGTGCAGTGATGCTTACCATGAGTGAAAGAGAGTAGTACCTCCTGTTTCCTCTTGAATAACAGCGAATCGATCAAATTGAATATGTGGTTCATCCTTTGCAACAGCGACATGTCCCTCAAAGGGCAGTGAAGTCTGTAGGGTTGGACGATTTGCACACGAGAGCACTTTTTTTTTGTGGGCATTTTTCCTAATTCACGCGAGTTGCGCACGGCAATGGTGGTTCATAAAAAAGCAGGAAATCTGACCACTTCAGAGAAGAAAAACAATATAAAAAAAACAGGATTTTCAACATAGAAGTCAGTGACAAAAAAAAAACAATATTTCGGTAGGTAAAAAAAAACGGCATTTTGAATGCAGAAGTGAGTGACAAAAAGAAACAGTGTAGGTTTTTCGGCACAAAAAGGAGAGCAGTTTTTGAAGAAAAAAAAAGAGATAAAACATTTTACACAAATAGCAAGAGTGCAAGGTGTAGAAAAAAAAAGTGTAATGTTTTGAAAAAACGAGGAGAGAGAAATAGTACCAGTGTTGTACAAATACAAAGAAACATTAAGGTAATCAAAAGAAGAGGATGTCGGTACCAACCTTTACATGGAAAAACACCAGCCTTTTACCAACCGCTGCATCAAAAACACTTCTAAAATCACCTTTTACCAACCGCTGCATATATGAACTATTACCACCCCCTGTATGCGATGAGGCATGTAACCACATTTTTTTGTCTCGGAACATAGCAATAGGGCACATAATCAATGGTCAAAAGCCAACATGGCCAACCGGGCCTTTTTTTTCCCTCAGGCTCAACAGTTCCTTCCATTGAGTACAGTATGAGCTTGTATACTCTATGTGGTGGTTCGTGGTGGTTCGTGGTGGTTCGTGGTGGTTCGTGGTGGTTCGTGGTGGTTCGTGGTGGTTTGTGGTGGTTCGTGGTGGTTCGTGGTGGTCCCTGGTGGTTCGTGGTGGTTCATGGTGGTTCGTGGTGGTTCGTGGTGGTTCGTGGTGGTTCGTGGTGGTTCGTGGTGGTTCGTGGTGGTTTGTGGTGGTTCGTGGTGGTTTGTGGTGGTTCGTGGTGGTTCGTGGTGGTTTGTGGTGGTCCTTGGTGGTTCGTGGTGGTTCGTGGTGGTTCGTGGTGGTTCGTGGTGGTTCGTGGTGGTTCGTGGTGGTTCGTGGTGGTTCGTGGTGGTTCGTGGTGGTTCATGGTGGTTCGTGGTGATTCGTGGTGGCATCAGCGTAACCTTGAAATCTAGACATGGGCCACATTTCGCCCATCATGTTTTCAAGACATGGCATGCCGGGGGTAACAAACTAACAACAAGCACAGCATAACACCAATGCAAAGACTGCTTGAAGCTCATTTTCAACAGCACAAATGGACCACTCGCTGTAGATGCAAAAAATGGGGCGTTAAATGCAAACAGCGACACAAGGTTATTCAAATGTGTCTAACTACAGCTCAGTCCAAATTGGTGGGGTTGGGGTGAAAATTGGTCCTCTAAGTGGCTGAAAGTTCGACAAAATTGCACTGTGAATCGTCGCTTGGACGATATTCTGGTAGATAGACAGTCGAAAAACACATTCACAGCTTGTCGGCGTCTCTCTTCGAAAAAAAAAACTTCGCGCAAATCTCAAAAGCTCTGCGCGTCGCGTGGCACCCCAAGTTGGCGACGGAACCCTTTCCCTTAAAAAACATTTGCCTTCTCTCGGTAGTGAAGTTATCCCCAACATGAGCGGCAAGCATGCCCATGATCAATAGTAGTATAGCAGAGACACGCGAGAGAGAGAGAGAGAAGATAGAGAGACTTGGCATTTCCCGACAATGCTTTGCCAGAGGCTGCTACAGAGCCCCTTAACTGTGGGTGATTTTCACTTGTGTTGCCCCTTGCCCTCCTCCAGTTTCACTTGCGTTGCCAAGCCAATTTTATCCCATGGTTGCCACTGGTGAAGAAGAGACACCAGAAATACCACCTTTCGAGCAATTGGGGACGTTTGAAAAATTCAGAACTGCATTCAAGATAAGATTACAATGGGGCCGCCGAAGGCTCCGGAAGAGAAAAACTGGGCATTATGCTGTAGAATACTTCATTCTTTGTGCAACCGCTGCCCTTGCTTACTCATACATGTGCCGCCTTTTCGAGTGTTCCTCCCACAGCTCTTCAGTTCATTGTTTTTTCGAGCCCCATCCTTCACTTCACTGAAGTGGCAACCATACCGAATTTGCTCCATTCTACGGAAAACACTTGCGTTGCAGCGCCACTTGGGCCTCTTTATTGCTTCTGGTTTACTTGGGTACTGGGTGCTTGGGGTAGCTGGACTTTTGACTTGAAGTGTGATTTGGCTTCCTTTGTGCAATCACCAGTGCCGCCAGCAGACCAACACTGGCCACCATTCTTGTGTTGTTCCCAGCCTCCTCAAGATGCTATGTCGGCGGTGTGGGTGCCGATTTCCTATTCAAATCGCAGGATTCCGTGTCTGTGTGCTTTGCGGATGGAAAGTGCCCACTTGGATGTTTTACGTGGAACCTGCTTTTGTTGGACGACGTCGTTTCTGTTTCTGGGGCGGGGAGGAAAAGTATGGGTTTGGGTCAAAGTGGAATGTTTGTCCCACTCAATGCTGTATGAATGAGAGGAGTCGCCACGTGCAAACTTGACGAGGCAAAACTAAAAGCCCGTGCTTGTGGCATGTACACTATGTGCCCTTTGTAGCATGTTGTTTCCTTGCCATGTAACGAATGACCAAGCAGCAAGGTCAGGTGACTGACCTCCCGGTACAGGGCCCACGAAAAAACTCAGGGAAACCGCAACACCATCAAAAGCATAAAGTCACAGACTCGTCATACCCGCCCCAGCAAACAACATCAGGGTTGGCAACTGACGGCAACTTGCCTCATTATGCTGGAAGTGGCCTGTATGCAGTATCCCGAAAAGCCCCTCTGACTCGCACCCTGCCAGCCACTGGCGCCCGCAAGCTGGCAGGTGACACACCAGTCCAAATGTCCAGAAGCCTTGGCAAATTGCAGTCAGGACCTCGGCGGAATCTCAGGCCGACCAGCCATCTGTCGCGGACGCCATCTACAGCTGGTGGTGGGCGAATCGGAGGTACTCGAGCCTCCAGCTGTTCGCGGTTGGGTACCGCAACTCCTAATGAGACCTTCAGCACAACACAAGCATCCGATAAGCATCCCTCGCCCCGTTCTGGTCGTAGCAAGCAGGACGCTGCTGAGGACACGGAAACTAGATTGCCTAACAGCTCCACGACGTTGCCAGGCTGCAGTCTGCCAACTGGGTGCTTAGCTGGAAACCACGCTTCTACAGCTGCACTTGCCACCGGTTTCACTTCTGGCTCCTTGCTTGGTTCTGGTGGACTTCCAGGTGGTGCCAGCAACCGGTCTGATACCTTAAGGGCACCCACCATCGTCACAGCAGGCAGTGCAATGCCTGCAGTTACCGCAGCGTGCAGTCCCCCTGCAGAGGGGAGCAGTTGGTCAACAGTCTGCCAAAGTCTGTGTTGCAAGCACTCTTTACGCGCGATGCTTCCTCCAGCCGTGCACTGTACTGCTGGGTTGAGCAATCTTGGGAACACCTGCTTTATGAACTCCAGTTTGCAGTGCTTACTCAACATCGAGCCACTGCTATGCTACTTCATTTCTGGAGACTTCAAGCAAGATGTTAACCCAAATAAAGGCATGAAAGGCCAGTTGGCAGAAACCTTTGGTGAACTTGTTCGCAAACTTTGGGAGGGCGGCTCTTCAGTAGCGCCGTCTCGTTTCAAGGCGCTGATTGGCTCTTGGTCATCAACTTTTCAAGGCACAAGACAGCATGACGCGCAAGAGTTTTTGAGGTGTGGAACTGCTGCAACACGCACTGTCACACAGATTTTGATATTCTTTTGACACTGTTGAGCCCCTGCTCGTTTGATCCGCATTGGGTACACAGGTCAGCTTCTGCAAAATTTGAGTTTCATCTCCGAGTTGTCACCGGCTGGTTTTCTTTTCAACTGGCTTGCCCTAGATTGCGGCAACCGGTCGTGACCCTCACCCGGTGCAGCCACCATAGAGGCCATCGTTTCCTTGTCTGGCCATGTATCCTTCTATTGATGCCCCTGTCAGTGAACTGCCCCTTGTGCACGAAAGGACTGAGCCTAAAGCAGCCCAGCCCTGACCCGGCTAGAGCAGACAAGCTCAGCCCACCCCACCCCACCCCACCCCAGTCCACCCCTGCCCAGCCCAGCCCAACCTCTACAAGCCAAGCATTTTACATGGCTTGAGTCATGTGGCTTCGTTTGCTTGGGCAAGCAAAACCAAGGGTGAACAAGGGAATACGCTGAATGCAGATGAACATGCTGAAGTGGTCACCAATGCTTTCATGCACCATCAATTCTCCAACAAACGTTCAAAGGTGACATGCGACCAAAGAAAAAATTTTAAGCTCTTTTCAAGGCACCTCAGGATGCGCCTTCGGGTGTCGGCTGCCACAGCATCCATGCTCTCCAGAAACTGGTAACCAGAGGGGTTGTGTCAATCGTGCCAGCCGTGCCTGTGCCCACCGGACAAGGGAGATCAGGACCTAACCTCTTGCACAATGTGCCCATTCGCCCTTGTGCAACAACCACAGGTTTCTGCTCGACGGATTACACGAAGATCTGAACAAGATTTGCGGGAATCCGCCATATCAGGAGTTGAAGGACATTGCTGGAGAGGCAGAGAGCGATACCGCAGCTCGCTGGTGGGCGGTGCACCGAGGCCGCAACGACAGTGCAATCATGGACATTTTTTGCGGGCAGCTGAAAAGCTGCGTCAGTTGCTTGAAATGTGGCCATACCTCGAAGGTTTTCGATCCCTTCATGGACCTATCATTGAATGTACCAGCCCCTGGGTCCAGCATCGGCGGGGCTGCTTCCATTTCTCTTGTCGACTGCCTGAACCGCTTCATTAAAGAGGAGACCCTCACAGGCTCTGAGAGGTTTTATTGCTCCCATTGCAAGAAGCACCAGGATTCGACGAAGAAACTGGAGGTCTGGAGGTTGCCGTTGGTCCTCGTGCTACATTTCAAGCGGTTCGCCTACAGCGCCGTGCTGCGGCGGAAGCTGAGCCAAGACATTCAGTTCCCCCTCCGTGAATGTTTGGACATGACCCCCTACTGCACTACGAACCCCCGTCTGACCAACGGGACCCCCTGCAGTGGGCAGTACCAGCTGTTCGGAGTGATTAACCACATGGGATCCATGGAAGGGGGGCACTACACATCATTTTGCCAGTCCCCGAAGGATGGACAGTGGTATGAGTTTGACGACGCGCGGGTGACGAAAGTCAATCCATCGACTGTTGGAGGACCATCTTCGTATATTTTGTTTTACCACCTGATCTAGGGGGACTGTTGTTCCCGAGCAGCTGTGTTGAAAGACTTAGGAGGGGAAGGTTTTTTGCGCGGAGCTATGGCCGAGGGGGCTGTAGTTTGTGCGAACAAAGCATTGGATTGTCGTTGAAGCGGACCTACCCTTTTCCTTTCCCTTCGTTCCAGTTTCGGCCCCTGATTACCTGTCACACGGCTTCGCCATTCGGGCTCTGCGTTTCTAGCCACACCAGCCGGCCGTGCGCCGCCTGGCGACTGCTTGCAACAGGCGAGACAAGCGAGGGCATTCTGTAAATAGCAAACACAAGGTACACAGGGAAAATGCTGAGCAGAAATGCAGATGTACAAATGTAGATAGCTCTCCAACACGCGTCCAAAAGGGGCCTCATCAAGGGTGTCAAGACGCATCAGACAAACGCAAGCCCGTCGCAAACAGTTCAAAAACCACAACAAATCAACATTTTTCAGACCCCAACACAAAGTTCTGGATGTGGGGACCAGTGTCCTCTTTAGGGAGGGTTTCGGGATTCTCTTTGCGCAACCGCCTCGCAAGCCCCCCCCCCCCCCCCCACTGCGAGACAACTGTCCTACTCTCACACAACTCTCTGTCCACCTTGCAGTTGTTCTGACCCCTCCTCCTTCACCCCCCACCCAATGGGTGGGCAACCAACCCACCTATCCACAAGTGGAGGGCTCCCTGCTCAAAAGGCGCACCCGTACATACAACCGAAAGTACCAACCGGCATACTCCTGCAGCTTTTATGGCGCACCCCCCCCCCCCCGCCTGGGAATTGATGTCATTGTGAGCGGTGTCCGCTGTGGCCCGTGAAGCTGCACCTTGCCTGCCTTCCTCCTGCCTCATCAACCAGATCACACATGGCCCTGGAGATGGACCAGCGACTTTTTTTTTTGGACCCGTACCGTCCCATCCGGTCCCGTATGTTGCCTTGATTTCCTGTGTCCAACAAGGAGTCCAACAAGTGGGTGGACATTTTGTTTGCAAGTCGCTCGTTTGGAGCATTTCTGTGTGAGTTGTCGGTTGCTGCCTCAGCTCAATGGACCAAACCAAGCTAACCAGCCTGACTCAGTGACCCAGACCACCCCCTGTTTTATGCCATGGTCCTGGGGCACACGGTAGACTGATCAAAACTTGTTCGTGGACAACCCTGGCAGCATAGTCCCCTCCATTTGCAGGTTTCGGGGCTGATATTTCCTTTTTCATCGAGCATTCACCACCGGCATAGCAGCCAGATTGCCCATTTTTCGGGGGACGCGAATCAAAGGCGGTGGTATCCTACGCCATGCAACCGGCAGGGGGAATGCAGGTATTTCTCGGGTGCACACGGGGCGACTTGCGAATAGGGGACGAAAGTCCTCTTCACCGAAACAGATTCTTCTCCTGTCCTACATTGATCAGACAGCCATCAGGCTTGGGCATTGCCGACAGACTGTGCCGCTCCCCCAGTCAACCCTCCCCCATTCAGGCCCTGTGGTGCTTTCTGTCATCTTCTGGTGCAGAGGACCAGGAAGGAAATTCGCCATTTCATCCCCAAAGGTGACAAACAGTGCATGCACCCGAACGAAATATATCGTGGAAGAAGTGCCCATGCCGAGCTACTGTCTCCCTGAAGGCTGGTGCCAGCCTCAATGGCATTTGTACCCAACAGTATTCGCCTCCAACCGCTTTGGTATCCTCCTCCAACCGCCTATCTGCCTGCTTCTGGAGCCTCCTCTGAGGTCCCTTCCCTTCTAATGCATCCTTCCAGAGGTCGACTAACCCCAGGAATCAGGGATGCACAAAGCACGAAGCACGAAGCACGAAGCACACCCACACCAGCGCTTCCCATTGGCACAGCACAGGCAACCCGACACTAAAAGAAGCTGCTTCTCTCGAACCGACCGAAGCGAAAGGTCTGGATAGTGCAATCACCACCTCAATCATCATGCTTGGGAGGGCTTTGAGCTCTGCAGTTCAAGGGTACAGCTCAGCTTGTTTTTCAGGATTTGCTGTGAGGTGTTGGGGCCCCTACACCTGCAGATCCAGGGGTTGTGTTCCCTTTCAACCTCGTGCTGCAGTGGTATGCATGTTGCATTTTTCCATTTACTGACCTAGCTGTTGGCATGGCGTGTTGTCCAGGACTGGGAGACACCCTCCCAACAAAACTCGCCAAACCATCTCTTTTTTGGCAACAAAGGCTCCTGATGCCAGCAGTTGAACCCATGTCCAAGAGTCTCCGTGGCGTGGATCATGGGGAGCAACTGCATCAGAGCCAGGCAATCCACACGGACGCCTTTGCTGCAGAAGATAAAATCACCCTGAAGAGAGGTTGTGGGATCAAGCGCAGGCGTGGACGCCATGCACCCCCCCCCCCTCCCGTTTGGAGGTCGTTCGTGTTGCAAACCCCAAGGCATGGTATTGGATGTCTAACCCCTTGTGAAATCATTATTTTTGTGCATAGCATACCCCAAGGTCTAAACCCTTGTGAAACCATGATTTTGTGACAATGATCCCCCAATGAATCACCTCGAAGAGAGGTTGTTAGATCAAGCGCAGGCGCGAGCGTCACATACCCCCCTTTTTTGGGGTCATTCGCGTAGCATACCCCAAGGCATGATATTGGATGTCCAACCCCTTGTAAAATCATTATTTTGCCCAATAAGAGCATCCCCCAATGGATTTTTTGATTTTGAGGCCTCTACCCCCTAAAACTGGATATCACTTTTTTGAGGGGGGGTGGGGGGGGTGGGGGGAGGGGGGGGGGTCAAAAGTTTTTGCTTAATAGGCTACAAGCAGTGAGGACGCACGGCGCATGTAACACGGTCAGCGGTCCAATGGTAACGCAGCCGGGTTCGAACCCCAGTCCCCCGAATTGTGGGCAGACTGGGGTTCAAACCGCCGACCACACGAACGCCGGTCAGCTGCGTTACCACTCGGCCACTACCTGGATTGCAGCGAAGGGCCTCCCTGCTGCTTGGGGCCGTATCTGCTACTGACAAAAAACCCAAACTGTGTGTATCTGTCTGACTGCCTGCTTGCTGGCTCAGGGACTGATTGGCTGACTGTCAACCTCTCTTCGAGGTGCACTGCCGAAGGCAATAGAATCACCTCGCAGAGGTTGTTAGATCAAAGCCAGGCAGGCGTATATATGGGGAAAACGCCACATACCCCCCCATTTTGGCCATTTTGGGGCTATTCGCGTACCCTACCCCAAGGGGTTGAATTGTTAGTTTAACCCCTTGTAAAATCATTATTTTGTCCAATAAACGCATCCCCCAATGAGTTTTTGGTCCGGACCCCCCCAGACCCCCCCCCACTTGAAACCCACTTTTTTCAGGTTTTGAGGGAGGGGGGGGGGGGTGGGGGGGGGGTCAAAGAATGACCCCCCCTTTTTTTGGGTCGAAAATCATGAATCTTTTGGTTTTTTTCGATTTTGAGCCGAAAAAGTTTTTCCGGGTCCCGACTCCATAGGGTTTGTATGGGGCGGAGTGGGACGAGCGCTTATGCAGTTTATGCACTTTTTGGCCATTTTTGCTATGTTCGTCGACCTCGGTGACCCTGTGGTACCTACTCTGAGGGGTGCAAGTGGGGATGTTGTGACAGTATATGCCTACTAGGATACGGAAGGACGTTTTTTGCAGTCTCTAGCCTTGCCTGGGGCCGTCCACAACCCGTGCCAAAGACGCGAAATGACTGTTTCCACCAATAATGGCTTAGTGAATGGGGCAGTACACAACCTGCTTATGCAGTTTTTCACCCCAGGCAGCTCAAAAATCGAAGTTTTCGAAACTTGTTTTTTTGATATTGTGACCACACAAAATGACATTTCAAGCTATGCGAAGCATGTTTTAGGCCGTATTTACGTGTTTTTCACCCT